>CADDIJ020001047.1:0-78845 GCA_902809745.2 Tetradesmus lagerheimii | reverse complement strand
GCAACAGAGGCATGCACAGCAACTGTAACACCCCCAGAAGCACGCTCCCCTGCCCGCACAACCCTGGGCTTACTAATGTATGTGTATCCAGGGATGTGATCTGCAGGCAGCTGCTTTCCCTGCGCCTCCTTGGTCTCCACGAAGCCCATGATGTCACAGCGGGGTTCCTTAAGCAGGTGGTGAATTTCAACCAACTTCAACCCAGACTTTGGCATGTTATTTACAATAAGCACGCCACAGAGCAATCCACTGTCACCCGGCTGCACAGGTGCCCTGCTGGGGCGGTGGCGGCGCTGCTTGGATGCCCTGCTGCTGCGCTGGCTGTGCCTGCGACCGTGCTGCTGGCCTGCACCCCCGGCAGCAGGCGCTGCTGGCTGTGTGCCCTGGGCAGCTGCTCCTCGTCATCTGACGCAGGAACAAGCTCCTCCTCCTCCTCCTCTGACGCAGGGACAAGCTCTTCATCCTCATCATCTGTGGACAGCTCAGCATCAGGCTCAAGAGCAGCATAACGGTTAGATAGCACTAGGCCGGCGCACTGCTGCTCGCGCCGGCCAACCTGGGAGAGGCCTGCATATGCCCCACGTGCGCTGAGAATAACCATGCCGTTGAAAGTGAACACAGCGCGCCAGTGCAGCACACATTGAAGCTGCTGCTTCAGCATAACTACCATGCAGGCTGTCAGCTGGCGCACCGCAGACGATGGCAGAGTGAACACAACAGCTGTCTCTCCTGCCCAAAATGCTCTGCCAATGAGCAAGTCACGTGGTGCATTTTCTGCTGACATCTGCGCAATTGCACTCATGCCTGCCGCCCGCACCTGGTTGATGGTGGTAGCTGTCCTGCGCGGGCCAAACAGCTTCACCTGGTAACCCCAACTGTTCTCATCCCTGGTTTGGCGAGTCTGGGCGCGGCTAGACGCAGGACTCGGTCGGCTGGACGGCTCAGCCTCAATTGCAGCAGGGGCACCAGGTGTTGCAGCAGCAACAACACGAGCAGCGGCAGGGGGAGCAGCAGCTGCAGCAGGGTTTTCGGGGTTAGTAGAAAGCGCGGCAACGCTGGTCGTACGGTTCGCGGTCATGGGTGTGTCCACAGATCTACCTGCGGCGGCAGCATATGTTTCAGTGAACACTTTATGCCATGCACCCTGCAGCCACACATGTGTGTTAGGATCAGGGCATACAGGGGCAGATGACGGGCCTGAGCCAAAGCGAGGGTCAGTGATTGAATGGCCTGCGCCATTAATCACCACATAATGCCTGGACAGGCGAGCCACAGGACCACAGGGGCCAGGAGCTGGCCGCTGGCCTGCAGGGGCCCCCGTGGCCCTGCTGGCCTGCACTGCCAGGCTTTGTTCCTGAGACGTCCCGTGGTCCTGTGTCATATTTAGCAAAAGCTTGTGAAGCAGGGGCGGCAGGGTGGGCGGCAGGCACAAACCACACAAACAGCAAGAACACTGGCAACCGCAACAACAATCACAAATGTAGCAGCAGCCACATCACACCACATCGCACACAACAAGACACCTGCCACAGGATCGGCCACACGGCTGGTAGGTGTAATGATATGCCGCGTGTGATATACTGGTGCTGTTGCTCGCAGATGCAAATGTTGCTGACAGTTGCTGCTGTGCTGCTCATGCATATGCAGGCATGCTGTTCTACTGCTGCTGCTGCTGCTGCAGAACTGGTAGGTACTGGAAGACAGGCGATCTGCAAAGGCACGCTGCATGCATTGCATCACGTTCAGTGCAATGTGACCCCACTTGGAGTTCCCGGTGACAGTAGCTCGCCAGGCAATCCGTCGGTCTGCTTCCAGCAGTGACCGTTGTAGTGGGCGTGCTCCCCCTAGCACGTTGACACCCTTGCAGCCATTGCCAATGCCAATCACATGTTCCAGTGGACCATTCTGCTTATATTAGAGTCCAAGCAGCATAGTATCGCCTCAAGCGTGGCGTCGGATTCAGTGTAGTTGATGTAGTGCCTGCTGCCCTGTGCCCAAAGTCCACTGATCGCTCCCTGCACGCCACCCTACTTCACAAGCATCATGCAGACAACGGTTTAAAGAGATTAGCGCGCCCGTAGGCGCGCCTTGGGAGCAAAAAAAAATTCGAACTGAAAGTTCGAACGCAAAGGCAGGCGCTGAGCGCTGGTCACCGGCTGCAGCAGCCGGTGTCGCTTGAAATGGTTGTTGTGATGGTTGAAGATGTAGATTTGGCTATTTGACGCGCACTGGCCTCCAAGGTCGCCACCCCCGCAAAGTGATTGATTGATTGATTGATTGATTGATTGATTGATTGATTGATTGATTGATTGATTGATGATGATGATGATGACACACAGCATTTGTTCTGTCACTTACAGCAAGTCCTGATGAGTTTACCATGGTGCCAGAGGGCCCACTAGTACTCGGCAACGTACTCGCACGTACTGGCCCTGCGTATTGGACCCTGCCAGCAGAGTACTGCGTACTGCGTACTGCGTACTACGTACTGAGAGTACTGCGTACTGAGCATCCCTGAAGGAAAACAGGACTGCTGCACAACCTGCTCAGTCCAACACACAATGCGCATGCTTCATATGTATCAATCTCACACAACCAATCACTGTAGAAATTTGCAGTATGCACAGCAGCTGCAATCGTGATCAGCGCCGCGTAGATTCACAGTGTGAAGAACAGCCGCAGCAGGCCGCTGATGAACATGGTGTACTCAGAGCGCCCCAGCTTCGACTGTCCATACAACCGGTCCACAAACACAATCGGCACCTCTGCTATGCTAGCGCCCAGCGCACTCACACGCGCAATCATCTCCATCTGGAATGCATAACCCTTGCTCGTCACGACGCGCAGCAGCTGCTCTAGTACTGATCGCCTGTAGAGTCTGAACGCGCCTGTTAGATCGGATACTTGTAGGCCTAGGAAGGTTGATGCCAGCACATTTGCCCCCCTGCTGGTGAGCTTGCGCTTCCAGTTCCAACCCGACACACCGCCACCTGCTGTGTAACGTGTGCCGGTGACGATGTCTGCATTGCTCTGCTGCTGCACCTGCGTTGCAAGAAACAAGGATGCAGCAAAGGCGTTATGCACAGGCGCAACAGCAGCAGCTGCATTGCGGGTTGTGACTGTACAGGCGAACCAGTTTGCCAGCAATAGTCTGTTGTACTGCCGCTGTGCAGCCCCTGCTGGTGGCTGGCGATTGCATGCGCAAGCATTGCTGCAGTGCAGCAACCACTACATACATACGCTGCTGGCAGAAATCATAACATGTCGCAGTGCATCTGCGTTGCTCAATGGGGTGTGATGCCACCTGCATCTGCTAAGTCTGCAATCACCTTGAACAAGGTTGGTATGTACTTTGGGTGGTGAGACAAGTCAGCATCCATCAGGATGATCCAGGAGCCCTGAGCATACTGCAGTCCATGCCTGTAGGCAGTGCCAAGCCCTAGCTTAGCAGGCCTTGGTCGCAGCACTACCTTGTCTGCCCCCAGCAGCTGCTGCATCTGCTTGACTGCCGCTTGAGTGCCGTCTGGGCTGGCATCGTCTACTATGATTACTTCGTATGAGATGCTGGCCTTGCTGCACGCCTCCTCTATCAGCCATAGCAGTATGGGAATGTTCTCGCGCTCGTTGTAGGTGGGTATGATTATGCTGCATGTTTTGTTGCTGCTGCTGTCCTTGCCCAGCATGCTGCTGCTGGGGCAGCGTCAGGGTTGCTGACCGTTGCTGCACTCCAAGCTGGGGCCGGATTGTTCTTCACGGTTCTGTTTGTGATCAGAATTGTATCAGAATACGTAGGGCGCCTATGCCTGGTCAAGTGTGGCAGAGGTGGCAGCAGGCTGCTGCTGTTGTTGCTGTTGTACCTTGTGTGTTATGCAGAGTATAGCAGATAAGGCTTCAGACGGTGCTTTCCAACATATAGTCGATACGTGCCGTGTATCTGATGAAATCATGAAGTCGTGGCTTGATAACAACGGTTTGTACTTTACCACTGCCTGCCAACCCTAGTGACAAACTATGGCTCCAGCGGAGTGATTACGGAGCGTGTGATGCAAAGGCCTTCTCGGAAACACGATCTACGTGTGAGAATACCTGCGCCATCTGCTGTCCTTTGCACTCCTTGAGCCTGGGCGCCCTCTTTCGGTCCTTACTCTGTACGAGCGCACGCATGACAGACTACGCAGATTGAAAGTTTCTATTTATAGTTATTGGCATTATAATCACTAGAAAATGGCCACAGGGCCTGACGCAGCGGAGCCAAGCAGCAGCAGCAGCGACGTGCCTCAGCTGCAGCTGCAATCCACCTGCACCGGCCACAAGCAAGCCGTGTCAGCCGTGCGCTTCTCGCCTTCAGGAGACTTGCTAGCATCAGCCTCAGCTGACAAAACCTTGCGGTTATGGCGGGTAACAGATGGATCAGCAGCAGACCCGAGCAGTGCAGCAATGGAACACGCAGGTGGCATCAATGATGTTGCGTGGAACCCTCAGGGAAACTACCTAGCGACAGCCTCTGATGACCTGACAGCGAAGATCTGGGATGTGGAGAGCGGCCAGTGCTTAGTAACGCTTGCAGGACACACCAACTATGTGTTCTGCTGCCGCTTCAACCCAGTGGGGCACATTTTGGTGAGGTGCCAGGCCTGTAGCAGCATGAAAGTTGTCAAGGCAGAAAAGGAAAGAAATACAAGCAGCAATATAAGCTTTGCAGCTGCGGTTCGGGTGCAGCTGTCGATGCTGTGGCGCCGTGTGACATTGCACACAGCATTTGCTTGCCACAGTCCTGCCCACTTCATACTGTGTGTGCATACAGCTACACGATGTCAATCGCTGCTTGTGATAGGCTGGCACACATGCATCAGCAGAGCACCCAAGGATGCTTGCAGCCGCACTTACAGATTGCTAGCTTTACTCACTAGTACCCATTTACAGTACACCTCAGCGCGCCAAGCGCAACACAACGCATCACCATACCCAAACGATACTAGCTTCTTTTGTATGCAGGCCACAGGCAGCTTCGACGAAACCATCCGCTTCTGGGATGTACGCAGCGGCCGCTGCCTGCGTGAGCTGCCCGCACACTCGGATCCAGTCAGCAGCATGGATTTCACACACGACGGCACAGTGCTTGCGAGCTGCAGCTTTGACGGGCTTGTGAGGCTGTGGGAGACGCACAACGGGCACTGCTTGAAGACGCTGGCAATAGACAACGGGGCTAGCCCACTGAGCCACGTCTGCTTCAGCCCCAACGGTAAGGATGCGGTGCGGCAGTTGAGTGATGTGGCTGCTGCCAGAAAGCGGCAGGAGAGTAGAGCATGGATCAATCTGGCAACTGCGTGGCGGAGTTGAAGATATTTGGTGCATTATCATGCTGCTGCTGCCGCAGAGCTATTGCCTGTGGCACCAGTGAGACAGAACTTGCATCTTGTCAGATGGCTACTCCAGCAGCCTTGACGACTCAAAGCTACCGCGTACCAGCATCATCTGCTCTGTGTACACTGACACGCTGCCACACCTCTGTCCTGCAGGCCAGTTCATGCTGCAGGCGTCACTAAACAACAAGCTGCAGCTGGTCAACTTTGAATCCGGCAAAGTCGCAAAGACCTACAGCGGGCACAAAAACAGCAAGTTCTGCAGCATGTCAACGTTTGTAACAACCCTGGGGCCGCGACCCTGCATTGCTGCTGGATCTGAAGATGGCAGCATACACTTCTGGGACGTGAACAGTAGAAAGGTGAGCTGTCGCTGACGCAGGCGGCTTTCAGTTCGTCAGCTTGTGGTGTGACATCACACTGAGTTACCACACCCTGCTTTGATGTTTGTCTGCTGCAAATAGCAGCAGCATTTGGCTGCCTGCAAGCTCACCCACAGATAGAGGGAGCCCAGGTGCATTGCACAACACTCATCACATGCTTCCTTGCTGCTGTTGTTGCCCGTTGCCGCAGGTAGTGCAGCAGCTGCCGGGCAGAGCAAGCAGCGAAGAGCCAGGTGATGGTCACTGTGCGGCCGTGCTGTGTGTAGCAGCCCACCCCAGCAGGCCTATGGTAGCTTCAGCTGGCCACGAGCCAGACTGCACAATAAAGATCTGGTCAGCAGCAGGCACACAGGGAGGCGCTGCTGTCCTTGATGCTGCTGCTGCTGCTGGTGTGGCTGCTGCTGCGGCGGCTGCTGCCAGGAGGTAGAGTAGTCTGTTCACCTCCGCGCCTGGTTTGCTGCGTCCAAGTTGCACACTGCATGTGCCGTGCTTGAGGGCCTGTATGGTCGGAGGTGGCAGTGTTGCAGTGCCTTGCAGTGCATCCTAGTGTTGGTGCTGCTCCTGGGTTGGTGTGTAGGGGCTACCAGGAAGCAGAATTGTGATCTGGCTGTCATGGCTATCTCAATGTTGGGTCTGCAGGCGTTGCTGCAGCTTTTTTGGAGCACTTGTGTACACGTGTACATGTCATTCCTGCACTGCAGTCTAAAAAGTGCTGGTACGAGCAGCGGGTCACGCACTGTGTGAATCTGAGGTCTGCCGTTTGTGTTGTCAGCGGCATCTGCTGTAAATCTTGCCCATAGAGTGTAGGCTTTTGCTGTTGACCCACAGCACAGCTGCTGCAGTGGCAAGGTGGGCAAATGCTCAGCAGCAGAGAGTACTTGATCTCAAAGCTCTGAGCGTCTCTAGTTTGGGACATCGTGCCGCAATGTAGGCCGTTGCAGGTGCAATATCATGGGCGGGTATGGCCTCGTACCCCGGGAGAATGGACACGGATGCTGCAACGTCCCGGCAGGGTACGTCCCCAGGAACGGGGGTGCTACGTTACCGTGCCGGCATGTTGCTGCAACGAATCGTGCCGTGATGTATACACGGTATGGGTAAGGTATGCTGGCGGTATGACTCGTGGCGTTCCGTTCCTGCATGCAGCAGTGAACGGCAACGTATCGGCACTGCCACGGCAATGGCCGTGTGATTATGGGAGAACGTCCCTGCTACGTGCTCGCACCAGCCACGTCACTGCCCCGTGCAGCAACGATACATACGGGGGTATGGCCCGGGATGGTTGTGTCACGATTCGGCCAAACTAGAGACGGAGGCAGCTGCAGCATCATGATCTTTGAGTGTTACATCAGGCTTTGGTGCCACCACATGGCTGGGTCGCATGGCCTCGGTTGGTGCACGTGTACACGCGTGCACATCTGTACAGATCTAGATTGCTGCTGACTGAGAGACACAGTATGCATCGTGCATGCACTGCACAGTGCACCGTGCAAAGCATTGGAGAATGGTCTCCTCGTGTGACTCACACTCAGTGAGTGCTGCAAAGGAGAACACGCATGCACATGCACGTGCATTGGGCTGTGCGTTGCCGTGCACTGCACACCACCGTGCCACGTTGCGCCGCATGCACACGTGTTGTCCACCCGGCAGCCACATGCATGGTGCACACGTATGTTGGATGTTGCAGCGCTTGACTTGCTGTAATTGCAAGCATCTGCATATGCAAGACATGCATGCCACGGTGGTGCATATGTGTCCTATCTTGAGGCATCCGTTCTGCGTATGCTGCTCGGCTGTTCATTCAACTTCAAGCATGGATGTTTGACATATGCCGGCTGGGCGCCCAGCGCCCTGGGTTGTAACAAGCCAACATACCCATCAACCATTTATGCTGCTGCCAACCTTATTGCTCAAACTCATCGTCCGATGATGAGTCATCATCAAATCACCTAATCAAGCCATAACATCAAACTATTGCTCAAACAATAAGCTGGGAACAGCATATCCATCCAGTGCCTCAGCTCTGCACCGAACCAAGAGCTGCCAGCTGAGTCGAGGTCCTGCCTTGCAAAGGGATCAACCATGCAAATGAATGCACAAACGCCAGAGCCTGATCAGGCTTGCTAAGTAACAACACACCTTCAGCCGTGTCATGTCCGCTACAAAACATAACAGATGTGAGGCGCTGTCTTCTAGAGGACCATAACCAGCCCTAGCAAAATACGAAGCATACGTTGTCCTACTGCAGTGCTGCTGCCAGCAATGCAATTTGGCAGTAGGGTCACCCTAGATAGTATCTAGCCACCAGACAATCATCGCCAATCATCAGGAAGCATGTTTAGAGCGCACCACAATGCCAACACAGCACTGTGAACGTGGCACGTGAGATGCACACATGTACGTCATGATAACACGGCCATCATGGTGCACATTACGTGAAACAGAAACATCACCATATGTGCCAAGCATGCTAGTTACCGCAGGCGTGTATCGCACATTAGCGATGCCGCATGCCAATAAGTCAGCAACTGCAGGCCTCATGATGAAAAGCAGCAACTGAACCCCAACATTGAACACACAGATTGCTGCAGGTCATTGCAGCGCCCAGCCGCAGGTAAATGCAATCCAGGGATGCTCAGTACGCTGTACGTCCCGTACGTTGTACACTGCACGTTGTATGCTGTACGTTGTACGCTGGTTGGGGGGTTCTGTACGTACCCCTTGTACGTTCCTGTACGTTGGCACTGGGACACCAGGTTGCTGCTGCTGCTGCATCACTTATGCATCCTGCTGGCCTATGGCCCCTGAAAGATACATATATCTCTGATGTTTTTACCATTAATATTATGCTGTAATTAGTGTGGACTTTAACTCTGAAGCATATATGATGCATCTGCATGCTGGACAGTAGTGCCACCAAGTTGGCTGTGTGTTACACAACGTAGCAGCATGTGTAAGGTTTACACAACATCCCCCTCCATCTCCTCCTCCTCCTCCCAGCCAACAAAGGTCTCCTCCCCGTCTGCCATCTTATCAACCAGCCATTGGTAAAAACATACACCAGGTCACGCGCATGAGCAGCAGTCAGCCGGTTGCGGCGCTTGTTGTGAATGAAGTCATAAGCTGACCAAGCCCGCTCACAGGAGCAAGCAGAGGACACCTGGGACAGAAGGCGGACAGCGAGCTTCTTCAGCTCGGGATGCTTTGCCCCATATATGGCCCACCACTGGTGTGCTGGCATGCAGGAAGCATCAGCAGCAGCCTCATCACTCCCAAACAACCCCTCCTCTGCCCTAAGCGCTGAGTAGGACAGCCGAGCTGCTTGGTGCTCCTCCTCTGGCAGCAGCCTCTTCATCATTGTGAGCAGGTCCTGCACACTACAATCGGCTGTGTTGCCCAGATCAAGCCCCTCATCGCTGAGGAACTCAGGGTCCAGACAATAGGCAGCCGCATGCATCGGGCTGTACATGAAGTCCCACCTGCTCTTCCACACCTGCTGCACCTGCCTAACCACTGCTGCTGGAATGCTGAGCTCCCTCTCTGCTGTTGCAATGCGCTGCTGCACCCCATAAGCACGGGAGTGAATCTTGCCAGTTGAGGGGCTGTCGCCATCGGCAATGCGCAGCAGCCGGATGATGGGCTCACACAGCTTCACCACCTGCTCCACCACCTCCCAATGGGCAGAGCCCAAGATAAGGCTCTTGATCTCATCAGCCTTGTCCTGGAAGGCACAAAGCAGTGGCAGCACCAGCAGTAACGGTTATAAAAACATGACAGTCAACGGCTAACTGCAGTTGTGCATCCCACACAGCATTGTCTTGACCTCTGCACCGCTGCAACCTTAATGCCATTTGCTGAGTCACTCATATGATATGCTGGGCCAGCTCTGCAGTGGCTGCAAGAATCCAACACATGTACAAGCTGCCACCAGCCGCTGAGTCAACTGACTCTACCTGCACGTGTGCACTGCACCCACCCACCTTGTCAGCACGCTTCATGTCAGCAATGGCAGCCTTCCAGCCATCAGACACCACAAACTGCTCCAGCCTGGACCTGACCTTCAGGGTGCGCTCCAGCATGAGGAAGGCACTGGCAAAGCGTGTCTCACCAGGCTTCACCAGCGCAAGGACCTTGCTGCTGGCACTGCTTGAGGCTGGCTGCCCTGTGAGGTCAATGGCACCATCGGTTGCTGTGTGGTTGCGCCATGCTGCTAGGGTGGCCTGGTGGTTGTTGATAAAGGTGACAAAGCCCTTGGTGTCATCGTGCACCTCTTTGAAGTAGTCCAGCTTGAAAATGTCCTCAAGGGCCAGGTCGCACACGTGCGCTACGCATGGGGACCATATGATGTGAGGGTAGGCTTGCTCAATCAGGCTGCCTGCAGCCTTGCAGTTGGCGGCGTTGTCGGTAGTGACCTGGCCACAGCAGCAGCCCACACAGCAGGCAAATTGTCAACTCTGAGCTGCAAAGACTAGACAGTATCAGTGGTTGCTGGCAATTGCAATGTGCAGCCCAGTCCGTCAGCCAATCCACAGCAAATCTGCACCTGTGCAAACTGCTCCCCTAATGCCCAACCACAGCACCCACCTGCACAACCCTCTCAGGCCCCACAGCCTCAATGTACTCAGTCAGCACCCCAGCGATGTACTCAGCTGACTTGGTTTCACCACTGGTATCCACTGCACCCAGGAACATAGCACCCTTAGGGCAGGTGGCCATCACGTTCAGGATGGGGCGGCTCTGAGCATCGCTCCAGCCGTCACAGCTGATGGTCATGCCTGTGCTGTTGGCCCGCTTGTCCCATTTCTTCAACTGCTGCTGTATGCGCTGCTTTGCTGCATCCAGGCACGTAGTGCGCAGGGTGTTGTAAACCATGGGCTTGTAGGTGGGCGTAGGCAAGTCCTCACTGCAGTTGGCAGCAGCAATGAAAGCAAGGGAAATTATCATGGAATGTCAGGAAAGAAAGGGCTGCAGACCCCAGTTGCTGCTGCAGTACATTCCTGGAAGTGCGGTGCAATGCAATGCAATGCATAGCATGCCTGAGCAGGCAGTCACTGACTCACCGGCCCTTGACGAACTTGACCTTGCCACTGGACACCAGTCTGTGCTCAACATGGGTGGACACAGCGTCAATGAAGCTGCGCAGGTACTTGCTCTTCACCAGCCGCATGGGCAGGCCCTCCAAGAAGATCAGATCTGCCAGGGCATCATGCACGCTCTGGGCATCAGCACGCTTGAATGCCCTGCCAATCTACGGGCACACCAGCAGCAGCAGCAGCAGCATTATTGTACATGTGAGCGACTGCCACATCCCACGCAATGGGTGGTGAGACTAGCTGACAAATTTTTGCAAGAATCCAAACTGCTGCCTGCTGTACAGTTGTCAATGCTCACCGGAGTGCTGTCAAACCCATCAGTTGCTGCTGCTGCTCCTGCTGCTGCTGCACTGCTTGGCCCAGCGCCTGCCTCAGAGTGGCTGCTGCGCCTCTGTTCCTGCAGATCCTCCTCTGCCTTGCGCTTGAGGTTACCCTTGCCCTGATTCTGAGCCTTAGCAGCCTTCAAGGCACGCTGCACCTCGACAGGACACTTGCTGCACTTCCTGACCCCACTGCCGTCCCCAGTAAGGTGCACATAGCAGCGTGTTTTGGTGCCACTGAACGTGTGGTTGCAGTGCTTGTACTTGTAATCAGTTGTGTTAGGTTTTTTTAGCGACAACCTCACAGTGGTCGACAGGATTGGTGGAAGCCAATCCACGCTTCCACGCTTCCACGCTTCCTCGTTTGCAGGGGCGGCGCTGGAAGCCATTTCAACTCCTCACTGGCGCAATTGTATGTAATTATCTTATTATTATATAATCGAGCTAAATTGCAGCAAGAAACCGCTCTTGTACGTGGTCAGTATGTTACTTCCAGTGACACTTTGACCAGTACGTTGCAAGTTCCCTTGACAGCAGCGTACAAACAGCGCACAAGGCAACGCGTATAGTACGCTGTACGCTGCCAAAATCAACGTACTGAGCATCCCTGATTGCATTGCAATCCATTATGCGCTTATCAGCGGCTACTAGCTTCTGCAGACGCAGCCGAACCACAAGAGCAGGAAAGCAACATAGCAAACCACAGATGGGCCAGATGATTGGTCACATGCATATGTAGCAGAACCTCCCAGCTGATTGCCTCCCTATGCATACTGCAAGTGGGCCACACCCAGCTAGTTGAGGTGCTGTTCTCAGTCACTTGTCACGAATGCACTTGGTACTGCCAGATAACCTTTCTGATGCCATCACACCATTCATGGTGATCACTGCAGCAGTTGCTGCAGCAGTCACTGCAGCCACCAAGATTCTGATCACTGAAGATGTCAAAGGGTTAGAAACCTACTTTTGTTCAAGACTGAGTCTAGAAGCCAATCATAGCCAACCACAGTAGAGGTCAAATGCACTGCACTACAATCAGAATGCAGCTCGCTTGGCAGCCGCAACTGTGGTGCAATGCTTGCTGTGTGGTGCAGCACAATCCTCGCTGCTGTGTCTTGATGCAATGAAGCACCTGAAGTGGTGGTGATGTTGACACTCTCTTGATGTATCAGCGCTGCTTTGTCAACACAGGCAGCAGAGCACGAGCCAACTACCCAAACGATGTACGAAGCTAGCTAGACGAACAAGCATACCATAATGGACAATGCGATGCCGAAGTGCAAACAAGTATCCCACCATTTCCACGCATCTGTTGCATCTGTTCATCTATATTTGTCCAGGCAGCCATCAACGACCAATCACAAAATATATTTTATACTGATGGGCTGACACACTCTGGTTGGCCTTGGGCAGTGCACAGCTACTGTAGTGCTGCAACAACATGTAGCTGTCACCGGGTGTTTGCACGGTACTGCCCTATTGAAAGGCAGCGATGGCTCTACCTGCCACACATCACTATCCCTTTGCCAAGGCAGCAATCATTGACTGGTTGCGTGTGGTTGTGCCGCCACAATTGACGGCACACTGCACAGGCAACACAAGCACTAAGCATGCATGGGGCAGGGCTAAGCATGATTTGCGGCCGCGGAGTAGGCAACTTCCGCAGCGATGGACACATTGCAAGACTACTATAAGATTGAGGTACACACACTGCAGCCCTACCAAACCATTCAGTGCGCAGTGCACAAACAACGAGCTGGTACCCCTGGTCACCCTGAGTACATGCCTCGAACAAAGCAGCTGAAGCAAAAAGCGCCCAACTCGAGCTCTTGCACGTTTTTCACATGCACATGCACATCACATGACCTGCATATGTATGGCATGCTGCCCCTGCAACCCCAACCCACCAAGCCATGCACGTTCGTCACCGGTTGATCAACAGCTCGTAACAGCAGACGCTTGCTCCTGATGCGGCAGACAATGCCCTTGGCTGTTTACTCTAAGTCCCTCACATCCTTCGTGTTGGTAGTGACTGCCACTGCAGAGCAAACAGACAGACAATCGCCCAAGTCACATGATGTTATGTGAGGCAATGGTCACACAGCTTGGCTGTAAGCATGCATGCTCTCGCTGCATCAGCAAGCTAGCTAGACACCAGTACTGTTATCAACTCAGCAGAGTGTAAGAAGTTCTAGTTACAGGTAGAAAAGGCTGCCGGATGCTCACCCTGAAGACGCAGCTCTTGCCATTCTCCCAGCTCCACAGTCTGCCGTACGTATCTGCAAAACACACACGTATGCACCCATCCATGAGCGGACATCGCACTGCATGTTGAGGCACTTTCTGTAAATGTACAACACGTGCAGCTGCAGCCCCACACACTGCTGTGATGCTGTCACAGCTGCATGATAGGTTGTTGCGCACAGTGCTGCGACTGCTGTCGATCTCGCTTGAAGCACCACTTCAACCACTTCTTCTGCTCTCTAGGGCTGCCATGCATGCCCTAGCCATGTGGGCACCTGGTGCTAGCAATGCGCAACTTAGGGGGATGTGCCATGCACACATGCTCCGTAGGTGGGCCATCGCACACTTCAGTGGTACCACTTCAAGCTCACCTGGTACTGCATTGGCCCTGTTGGGAGAGAATGAGCAAGATGATGCTGCCTCCCAGACCACACTCAGCATGCCAGGGGCATCTCCAGGGCCCCCAGCAGCCACACGTGCTGCAGCGTTCGCGATCGCAATCGGCGCCAAACTGTCATTCTTGAATGCACAGCTGGCACCTGTCTGCCAGCCCCATAGTCTGCCGTTGTCATCTGCCACGCTGTTACTTTCGTTGGGCTGCTCAATGCACGCTGGCGCATCCTGCCAGGACACCGATTTTGCCACAGGCCTAGGGATCGCTGCTGCTGCCGGCCGAAACACGCACTCCTTTCCATCCATGAGACTCCAGAACCTGCCTTGATCGTCTGCCATGCTGTTGCTTCTGGTCAGCGGGAACAAGCAGGTAGGAGCTTCGCTGTAGCTGAGGCTGGGCCTAATCACTGGAACTGCTGTCCGGGGTTGTGGTGCGCCAGCCTCATTGCTGTGCGTATTGCTGCTCCAGGGCACGAAGTTCATCAGGGCGCTGGGCACTTCGAAGAACTCACTCATGGGGCCACTCAGGATCGCAGACGAGCCTGTGACAACCGTCTCAGCAATGCGTGCACGGTCAGTGTGCGTGGCTGGTGCTGGCATGCTGAAGCGGGTGACGATCTCAACAGGGGCAAGCACATTCTTGCGCTGCTGCTGCTGCTGCTGCTGCAGAAGGGAGCGGCTGGATTTCATGCTGCTGTGTGCATTTGCACCTGTCAGGACATCTGCATGCACCAGCAGGGTACGTGCGGGTCTGGCAGCTGCAGCACTGGAAGTGGCTTCATTGCCAGCACCACCTGCTGTTTCGGCTGTCACAGCACCGCTGTTACTCGCTGTGTACATAAGTGTTCCGCCGCAGGTGATGGCGCTTATGGAGCTCTGCAGAACTGGCTGCTTGAGAGCTGCTGTGTATGAAGCTGAAAAGATGGCCTTGTACTGCTGCAAGCGCTGTGTGGAGAATCACAGGCAGGGGCAGACAGACGGCAGAGCAGCAAGACGTCTGAGAGCAGCGGTGTGTACAGCCAAAGCTGTTTGTTGACAGTGTCATGCAAACAGTATGCACCGGCAGAGGCAGCAGCAGCAGCAGCCTGCTGGGGTGCTGGCGGAGCTGTGCTGCAGACAACCATAGTGTACACAAGACCTGTGGTTTGTGCCCTTGTGCCACGATGTGTGGCGGGATGGTCATGCCGCTGCCACTGCTGTTGATGCTGTCAATACTGCTGCTTACCTCGTCACTGCTGAACCACGTCCTGCAGCCCTGGTCAGCAGAGACAGCCGGCACAGCCAGCACCACCTGGAAGTTCAGCGGAGGAACAGGCCCACTCAGAACCGCTGCGTCTGGAACGCCGAAATTTTCAAACCCTCCCACTGATTGAGCTGCCGTTGCTGCTGCACTCTGGTCCTTTGCGTTCTCTGCGGGTGTCTGCCTAATAAGTCCAAAGTACACACCGACACCCATACCTGCTGCTGTCATCACTACAAGCAGGCTCAGCAGCAGGATCAAGCTCATTCGCTTGCGCCTGCCTGCAGCCTGCTTTCCGCCGTCGCTGCTGCTGCCGCTGCTGCTGCTGTCACTCCGCTTGCTGCTGCTGCCGCGGCTGCCGCCCTTGCTGCGTACGCTTGATGCCGCTGCTGCTGGCGGTGGCGCTGGTGCTGCTGTTGCTGGAGCTGTTGTCCACCATAAAGCTGGCTTGAGGCGCCATGGGGCTGAATCGCTCGGGGGATCAGCTGCATTGCCAGCATCAGGGGCGCTGCGGAGGCTGCTGTGCAGAGAGCCTGCATGCACAGTAGCAGGCGAGGTGCAGACTTGATTTGATCAAAATGCCGGAAAGCATGACAAGCATGTAGCGGATAGGCAACACTATTGTCAAAATGGTCATATGATCGGTAAGTGGGTTGGGCACATACACTGTCAGCAAAGAAGCAGCTGACCACATCTTGCATGTACTTCTGCAGCTGGGGCCGAACTGCGGTGCCAAGTCTGCAGCATTGTTGTTGCCACTGCCGGGCCGTAACCTCGCTCATAGTGTGCCACTCACCAGAGTGATCTTTGCTGCCCAGTGGTGTTTGCCTGTGGCTGACCCCAACGCTGCCATTAGACAGTTGGTGCCCTGCAAGGCCACCGTTGCTGCCTATCTCTGCTGCTGCTGCAGGTGACAAGCTTGAAGCAGTGCTGACTCTGTAGCGCAGCCCCTTCTCAAGCAGCAGTGGGCAGCTGATCCCCTCATGGTACTGCTGGCTGCTGCTGCTGATAACATCGTCAGTGATGAACGCTGGGTTGTCGATGCTGCTGCACTTGTGCATGATGCTGATTGCCTTGTTCGTTGCAGAGCTGTCCATGCTGCTGTGCTTGTGGCCGATGCTGATTGCTTTTTCCACCTCTAGCGGCTCCTGAAGTGCAGGGATGCTGCCAACACTTCTCCTGCCTGCAAAGCCTGCACATGTGGCACACAACCAACACGCAGCACACTCTTTGTGGTGCGGGGCATCAAGCATCTTCCACACTAGCGCAGCAAAAGCAAAATGCGGAGCCTTTCTCTATCCACCTTTAACCATGCAGCTGCAGGCCGTTGACATAACGTTGAAGACGTGTAGCACATGCACAACAGTGCAAGGCATGCAATGCAGCAGCAGCCACCCCGAAATGTTTGCTCACCAAACATCTTCTTGAGGCCCCCAATTGCTGCCACAATAGCAGCACCAGCAGCAGAGCTCCTCTCAGCGCTGCCATCCCCTGCTGCATCCAACCCTGGCCCCTCACGCACTGCCACTGCTGCTAAGTGCTGCTGCAGCTCAGCAGCTGAACCGGGGAGCCCTGAATCTTGCCTTGACCATGCTGAGCCAGGATCAACCGACTGGTACATTGACGTTGGTCTCTTGCTGAGTCCCTCTAACAGTACAGGCTGCATGTGTTCCGCTGCTCCGACCAGACTTAGACAGCTGTTAGATGAGCCGTAGCTGCGCAGATCATGCTCCTGCTCCACAGAGTGCTTCAGCCAGAAGCGAGAATCGGTGCCGCCCCGGCTCGCATACTCAGACGGATCTTCCTTGAACGCTGCTACTGCTCCGGCTGCTGCACCTGCAGCCGCGCCTGCACATGCTGCTGCTGGTGGTTTGGTCATGCCTGGCCATTTGCCGTACCAGCTGAAGGGGTTGTCAGCGCCGTCGCCCAACTCGCTAGATTTGTTGCTGTCACACCAGCCAGAATGCGGCAGCGTGCCGTAATCGCTGCTGCGCATTGGCGCCAGCGTGCCAATTGCTGAGTAACCAGTGAGCTGGCCTGACCCCACAGCTCTGATGGGGTTACTGGTAGTGCTACCGCCAGTCAGCAGCGCTGGGTTCATGTTTGCCGTCGGGCAGCCATATTTGGAGCTGCTGCTGCTGCTGCTATTGTTGTTGTTGTTTGCAGCTGTGCCGTCTTCTGGTGCGCTGGCCGCAATTGCCATGAAAGTTATGTTTGCAAGACCAGCTGCTGACACATCTGCTGCAAAGCGCTGCACTTCTGGGCTAACCAAGCTGCTGCAGCTGGCTGTGCTGTTGGCAACGCTAGGGACCGTTGACAAGCCGTTTGCATTGATGCTCCTGATGCTGGGTGCTGCGCCTCCACCACTGGACTTAGCACTGCCTGGTGTGCTGGATGTGGCTGCAACTGAAGCGTTACCTGGGTTGCTGCTTGAGAACTGTCCTGCAAGAGCCCGCACAGCTGGATCGGCTAAGCCTGCAGCGTCGAGCGCTGCGGCAAAGCGCTGGATTGCTGCTGCTGACCTGGTGTGTGTGGCAGGTGGAGTTGCTGTTGGGCTGGCTGCATTAGGTGTTGCTGGCATGGAGCCTGCTGCTGAACCTCCAGCAGATCCTGCAGGGGAGTGCCGCTGCTCTTGCTGCCTCCAGTGTCCCCATGGCTGGGGCGCTGTCGGAGGCAGCTGGTGCTGCAGTGATCTAGTTTTGCTGTTTCTGTCCTGTTGCTCAGCCATTGATGGCTAGTAAGCGGCACTACACATGCAGAAATCACAAACAACCAAGCAAGCAGGTGACATGGTGACATACAAGTGCTGGAGTAAGAACAGATGCACATTCCACTGGGCCACTGGTAGCTGCAAGCATGCCCTTCTCCTGCTGGTTGCCTGGCTGCGAAGGCTACATTAGCACGCAGTCGGTCACAGCACAGCATAACACGGGTATACGTTGTAGCCACTGGTGTCGTGAGCTGCTTGTTGGTTCGCGTGTGTTGTCGTGACGTACGCTGAGCTGCTGCGCAAGATACGTACGCACCTACGTATTCTGCTGGTCACGGCATCTAACTGTTTTTATTCCACTGCTTGAACCAACTGCTGGCTTTACAGTTCGGCACCTTGTGCTGTGCTTTTAAGAAAGGCGGTACCTTGGCGTGAGCGGTAACAAGCAGCCTACCAAGCATTGGCTAGCAGCAAAATCAAATATACTACTGGCTTTTCTACGTTTTGGTGTTTGGAGAGCAGGATGTGCCTCCCGCGCGCCTTGTTTGCAGGGATGTACTCGCTGGGACGCATTCGTAACGGGGCCACATGAAGTGAGCTGGCATCATCGAACGATCTGACAAACTCTGAAACTATGTTGAATACAGTAACTCCTTGTGATTATAGGGCATGTTGTGCGCTAGGGAGTTCTACGATGGCAGCAGCACCGGTGCACGTGCACGTGCTGGCACTGCTGCCGAGTCACCGCTATGAGTATGTGAACAGCACAGTATGGTGGTGCAGCGCACAGTCCAATGCGTCTAGATGCAAGATGTTTAGCTAATGTGGCTTTTGCACCATGATCCAACTCTCCTGCTGCGCTCATTGGCAGCCCTGTACTGCATGCAGTCACTGCACTGGCAGTGCCTCACTAGTGCCTCACAGTGCCTCAAAAGTCCGAACAGCATGCCACGGTGCTTCAATTAGTGCGGCATCGAACCACCAAACACCTGTTGAGCAGCAGCTTCACTTCTTCTTGCAAGCGGGGACAAAGCAGGTCCGTGCTTGCCAAACCAGTGTTACAACATTGGACGGTCGCCTTCTCATCATGATGATTACGTGCCCTGCTTGTGCCCTGGGTCATCGTCAATGATCGCAATGTATGATTGCTCAGCAGTGCTGTGCATTGCATGAAATGACTCACATTGACTTGAATTCTTTGCATTGCACAAGACACCCACATGTGCTGGCCCCACCAGCCTGCAACAGCTACTGATTGCTGTCCCACACAGATACCATTGTCATAAGCGTGCAGCTAGCAGAATGGGACAACTGCAAGGCAGGGGAGAGCGGCATACTGTTTCGCACGTATCGCACTACATACTAGCTACCAATAACATGATGATGAGTACATTCAGTTCTGAATACACGCCGCATGTACAGACAAGAGCCCTTGCAGGGCACACAAACAATTCCAGACACATTTTACGTACACGCACACCGGTAAAAAGCCCCGACCCACACAATCACAGTCGTGTAGTGACCACATGCCGCACATCGCCAACATCGCTTTTGCCATCCCACTGAAATGGCTCTAGAGATCTGTGCAGATCTGTAGCTGTGCTGCTAGCTGTGCTTTAGAACCTACACCGCATTCTATATATCCTCGGGCAGGCAATGCCGCTTTGATTGCTGAGTATCTTGTGCAAGCTTGGGATGTGCGTAATAGTTGCAAACACAATGGAGTGGTGCTCCCTCTTTTCTTCTGCTCCAGTGGGGCGCGTTGCCAATGCCGCTGATGCTATGGCTTGATGTAACATGATCATGCCATGATCGTCAATGACACTGCTGTCCTTTGCATGCACGCAGCGCTGCCATACCAGAGCACGCTGTGCTAGAGCATGAGTGACAAGTAATATAGCCAGCATCGCTATACGCTGTCGCTGTTGCAAGTAAATTGCATGATTTGCATCATGAACATGCAGGCCAATCCTAGACTACACACACCACAGTGCTGCCAGCCTACTGAATGCATGCTTTGCTGCAGCAGCTGTGCGCTTAGGGCAACACAGCAGGCAATTGCGTATGCGTGCAGGCGCATCTCAGTGTTAGCAAGTACAAGTCTTGCACTGAGAGCTAGGCTCGTTGCGTCTGAAGCTCCCACATCACAGATCATCCGACAACAGATCTGGCTCTAGAGCCAAACCAGATCTTGAGTTCTTGCCAGCAGCATTGCTACAGCTTGAGAGCTTGAGGTCTGTAGAGCACATATGGCTTGTCTTCAGGTTGCAGTGTGCATGTCCAGGCAAAATCCATGAGCTGACAGATTAAGGCACGCTCGCGGCAGTGTAGCCGCAGGTTTCAGTTTGGTAGGGATTGCCACTGCAGAGCAAAGCAGGATGAGGGCAGTTAGTCAGCACAGTGCCATTGCTAACTGCTGCTGCTGCATGGCATTTGAACAATGCGGGCTCACCCGAGCAAGAAGGAACACCAAGAGTTGTTTGTACAAAGCAGCACCTTCTGCGCCCAGCTGTGTTTCCGCGCATGGGACATGCAGGCATAAGGAGCATGATGCCAAGGTGGTTGTTGTTAGCAGATGCAGCGTGCATGACTTGGTGCACAGGCAGATGTGCTGCAGCCACTCACCCTGAAGACGCAGCTCTTGCCATTCTCCCATCCCCACAGTCTGCCGTTTGTGTCTGCAAGCGCAAGAGGTGATGGAAGACAATGATTGGTGAGGAGACCACGGAAGAGATGCAGCGCCATACGTTTATCATGCCACGGCAGCTCACTTGTGCACGCTGCTGGGCTGTTTCAACAACCGTGTCAGGAGGGCGAAACGATGAGACTGACAGCGTTTGGTGCCGTAGCTGCCCCTGCAACACATGCCGTTATATGCCGAGGCACCAGACACATATGCATAGTTTGGATGTGTCAGTCTGGTGCTGATCCAGAAAGCTTCTAGTCAACAGCTCACCTGGCATTGCATTTGCTCTTGTAGGAGAGAACGAGCAAGACGGCGCCGCCTCCCAAACCACACTGACCCTTCCAGCCACATCACTCCTGCTGCTGCCGGCACTCAAACGCTGTGCGCTGCCCCCGCCGCTGGACGGCAATGCATTGTCGCTGCGTTTGAATGCACAGCTGGCGCCATCCTGCCAACCCCACAGCCGGCCGTTGTCATCCACCACGCTGTTATTTTCTGTCGCCTCATCATCACACGTTGGTGCGGCGCTCCATGCAACAATCGGCTTGGGTACTGCTGCTGCTGCTGGTCTAAACAAACATTCCTTCCCTCCCATCATACTCCACAGCCGGCCTTGGTCATCTGACATGCTGTTACTTTTTGTCAGGGGGAACAGACAAGTTGGTGCTTCAGCATAGCTCATGCTAGGGACAACAGTGGGTGGCGTGCTGAGTGGCTGTGCTCCCATTTCCAAGTTGCCCAGTTCGTTGTTGTTGTTGTTGCTCCAGGGCACGAAGTTCATCAGTGCGCTGGGCACCTTGAAGAACTCACTCATGGGGCCACTCAGGATAGCAGACGAGCCCGTGACAACCGTCTCCACCATTCGCGTGCGCTCGTCGTGCGATGCTGGCGCAGGCAGCTTGAAGCGTGTAACAACCTCAACTAAAGCCAAAGGGTTCTGCCGCACAAACGTCAGAGTGAGAGAGCGTGTGCCATGCGCGTGTGGCGTGCCAGAATCTGCAAGCAGGTGCCGAGTTGGTGTGGAACCAGCTGCAGTCGCAGCGCCTGCTGACGGTGCGAGTGCTTCTGCTCCTGCTGATGCTGCTGCAGATGGTGATGGCAGTGTTGTGGTGGCGTTGCTGCTGCTGCTGCCAGAGGTGTAGACAATTTTGTAGACTTCGTTGCTGCCGCATGTTATGCTGGTGATGGAGCTCTCAGGCACTTGCTGCTGCAGCGCAGATGTGTATGAGGCAGCAAAGATGCCTTTGTACTGATCCAGACGCTGCAGAGCCAAACAGTGAACAGCAGTACACAGCAGAGCAGCAGTGGATTGGTGAGCAACAGCTCTACTTGCCGCGTAAGATCCGCTGCACTTTGTGCCGTATCGACACAACATCTTATGCACACAACTGCAGTGGCTCACTGGCTTTTCTACAACAGCGGACTACCGTGTTGCACACACTGCAGGCTGGTCCACATCTTGCAAGGCAAACAATGCCACTGACGGTTCTCCGCCAGATATAACTCTGCCGTATCCATGCATGTGCAGCAGGACATGCTGTCTTGCAAGGCAAACAACACCACAGTTTGTCTCCTACCTCATCGCTGCTGAACCACGTCCTGCAGCCCTGGTCAGCAGAGACGGCCGGCACAGCCAGCACCACCTGGAAGTTCAGCGGAGGAACAGGCGCCCCACCAGCAGCAGCAGCACCAGCTGCCAAAACATCAGCCGTAGCTGCAGCAGCGTCTGACGCTGCTGCTGCTTCTGTGGCTCTTGCGTGCCGCTGCTTTGGCTCCCTAGTGATGCCAAAGTACACACCGGCACCCATGCCGGATGCGGCGACCAATACTAGAGCTGTTAGCAGGAGCATCAAGCTTGTGCGCTTGCGCCTGCCGACAGCCGGCTTGCTGCTTGCACCACCAGCAATGCTGCGCTTGCCTCCGTGGCTGCCTCTGCTGCTGTTGCAGGCTGCTGTAGGCTGCAAGCCACAGCAGAAGATGGGTGCAAAGCCTGCTGCTGTGCGGGCGGGGCTTGCCTGCTCATCTGACACGTCACTGGCAGATGAACTGATACTGACACTGACACTGCTGCTGCCGCAGGAACCTGCATCTGCAGTACATCCAGCAGCACGGCAACTCAACGTGAATCATCACAATGCAAGTAGAGCGCACTTTGCAGATATACAAAGGCACAGGTGTGTGTGGCTACAGCAGCATGCGATTAGTGTGCATGCAGCTACAGTAGGTGCAGAAGTGCCAGCCCTGCAGCACCTTGCACTACCTGGGAGCTTACCGTAGCTCTGCTGATTGGCCACGCCAGCAGTTCGGGCCCCAGCTATGCCGCTGGCTGCAGCACTGCTGTGCGAGGCACGCCGGCTTGCTGGACCTCCGAAGCTGCTGCCACGCCCTGTTAGTGCTGCTGCTGCCGCTGCTGCTCCCCAGCTCAGCCTGTGCCGCAACCCACTGCCTGCTTGTGTAGCAACACTGTATCCAGCTTCGCAAGGCTGCTGCTGCTGCTGCTGGCTGGAGCCAGGCCACGCTGTGGTTGCCGGGTCGTTGATGCTGCGTGCATGCTCGATGCTTGATGCGTCCTCCACTGGCAGCTGTGCTGACTCGGGTTGGCGACCTAAATTGCTGCGCCTACCAGCAAAGGCTGCAGCATGGCACAGCAGACAGAGCATAGCACAGTACAAGGTCAGCTGCTGTTGTAGCCAAGCAACCATTGAATGCTAGATGCACACTCCACAAGAATGTGGACATGTCTAACAGGAATGAACTGTATTGTGCATGCAATGCACTGCTCATGCATGCGCATATGCGCAGCTGGAAGACGATGACAGTGCTCTGTCTAGGGACGCGCAGGGATGCTCCTGTGCAAGTCATCATCAGCACAGTAACCAAGCATAATCGGCGCAGCAGCGGCGGCAGCAGGGGCTCACCTAGCATGTTTTTCAGCCCACCAAGAGCTGCTGAAGCTGCTGCACCTGCAGCTGCCACCGCTGCACCAGCTGCTGACCCCCTCCTTGCAGTCTCCTCTGGCTGGTGTTGCTGCACTCCTTCCGAGTCTCCTTCTGACGCCTCCTCAAGACGCAACAGCTGCTGCTGCACCTGGGCTGACATCAGCTGCTGCGTCATCTGCTGCTGCTGCTGCCACTGTTGCTGAGCTCCAGCAGCATCCTCACCCATCTCATGCTGCTGCAGGTGGCCCTGCCTCTCAGGCTCCGCTGCTGCTGCTGCTGCTGCTGCTGCAAATGACTCAGATCCCTGCCTTGATGGCGCATAGCCATAATCGCCTGGCTGGAACACAGAGCTCGGCCACTGGCTCAGCCCCTCAAACAGCACCGGCTGTACGCACTCTGCTGCTGTGCTGGCACTCACCGAGCCGTTGCTACTCTCATAGCTGTAGCCGCGCTGCTGCGCTTCTGGGAGCGGACTGAGCCAGAACTGCGGCTCGCCAGCTGCAGAATCTTCCTCAATAAGATTGCCCGCTGCTGGCTCACTCACTGGATCATCCTCACCGGGCTCTTCTGCTGTTGCTGCTACACCCGGCCCTGCAGCAGCCTTGCCTGCCTGCCAGCGCCTGTGCCTGCCCCATGAGGCAGGCATTGCCTCACCCGCGAGCGAGGATCTGTTGCCTTGGTCTGCTGTGTAATCACTGTGCAGTGTGCCGTAGTCGCTGCTGCGAAGGGGGGCGATGATACCTGCTGCTGAGATGCCAAGCTGGCCTGACCCCATCGCACGCATGGTGCTGCTGGTGCTGCTGCTAGCAGTGTGTAGCATTGGGTTGGGGTTAGTGGCTCTGGGGCTAGCGGCTCTCGAAGCAGACCTTGATGCAGCCCCACTAGCTGCTGCTGAGTCTGGTGCTGTGGCAGCAATAGCCATGAAGGTTGGGTTAGCCAGGCCAGCTGCTGATACAGCTGACGCAAAGTCCTGCACCTCACGTGCAACTTGCCGCAGCGAGTCTGTGCTGGTAGCATGTTGCTGGTAAACCTGATGGCGAGCAGGGTGGGTAAACCTGCCGCTGCTGCTGCTGCTGCCGCTGGGGATGCCTGCAGCGCTTTCTGCTGCATTGCTGCTGCTGCTGCTGCTGCTGCCAGCAGCAGTGTGCTTCATTGCTAATGCTCGCACCACAGGGTCTGCTAAACCTGCAGCATCAAGTGCTGCTGCAAAGCGCTGGATTGCTACATTGCTCCTGGGGTGACTGTGGGAGGCAGCACCCGGGGGCTTAGGGTTGTGCATAGAAGACCCTGTTGAACGGTCTGAGTATGCCTGCTGCAGTGCTGTTACGTTGCTGTTGCTGCTGGCAGTGGTGCTGATACTGTCCAGGGGTGCTGCGTCAGTGCTGTGCATTGGAGGTGTGCCAGGCGGGGCTGGGCCCCAGTGAGCCCCTGGTTGCTCAGACATGATGCCGTAGGCTAGCCTTTTGCTGCTGCATTTGCATGTACAAGTACGTAACGATCGTGCAGATGAGTGCAGCAGTGTTGCGCATGGTCCGTGATTCAGCAGCCACCGCCCAAACTTAATTTTCACGAACACCAGATGAAATGAAGTGGCTATTCACAGAAACCGAAAACATTTGCAGCAAGGACACGCGCTTCTGCTGGTGTCGCGACCGAGTTGCTGCCGTGCACTGCTGCGCGCGCTCACCTGCTTTTCCGCTGATCACGTCATGTTGCCTTGCTTTAAGCTTTTACATGTGCTTCTAATTTCAATCGTCAGTGTTCGGCAAGTTCTACGGAGTGGATAGACGAGCCAGGGCGGTACAGGGAGCGGGAAGAGGATGAAGGACAAAAGGTTGCGAACCACGACTCGACTTCAGACATTGAAACACTCCCAGCGTTTTAAAGGACCAGAACGGGTTGCACCCGCGTCATGGGTCAGGTTTGCACCGACCCTAACATGACGAGGCTGACCCCTGCAACACATTTGCCGTTGCAAGGGGCAGCTGTGATCTCAGGCAGGAGCATTCAGAGATGACAACCATAACTTAAAAGGCTTGTTACCGCGGCATGCTGGAAACACCCTTGCGCGTGCATGTCTGCATCACCAATATAACAGGTGCCTGAAGACAAGACCCTGCTGACCCTCAACACCATATGGCAGGTGCTGTATCCAGCCAGCTTGTGAAAGTAACGGGTTCCCAGGATTCCCGTCTAGACGCCTGGCACGATACACAATGACAATCTAGTACTAGGCTGAAGTTCAGCCACCAGCAGGCCTAGGGCCTGTTGGCAGGCTCTGCTGCAGCGTGTGCAAAAGCCTTTATGGGCCATACTATGGCCATGATTGACATTGAATCTGATCCAAGATCCAGCATGGGTACTTCTGACATTCTCACAATTTGGTCGGGTACTTTCAGGCAATGCATCACATGCACAGCAGAGGCCCAACAGACTTTAAGGGCAGCCCCCGGAGGCTGACACACAAGGACAAGCAAATGCTGGCTGCGAGCATCAAACTTGGCTCGCAGGAAAACCGGCAAAGCATTGCACATGCACATCTAGCCAGTGTTATCATAGGCTAGTTGTCAAGGCTAGTCAACAGGGTGCATCCGCACACGCATTGGTGACTCACAACGGCAAGAGCATCCTCATGCCGCTTTGTCATCATAATACATGCAGGGCCTGTGACAAACCAATGCGCAGGTGTTGGCTGTTGGTATATATGTCATGATGTAGCCACACGACAAGAGCATCATGGCTTGATGCCGGGAAATCCCAAAGCAGCTACTGTGCTGCTGTTCATGATACAGCGTGCTGTCAATCTTGCAACAAAACACACACACAACCCGGGTGCAATGCGAGCAGTGCACAT
Source organism: Tetradesmus lagerheimii (assembly GCA_902809745.2). Lineage (NCBI taxonomy): Eukaryota > Viridiplantae > Chlorophyta > Chlorophyceae > Sphaeropleales > Scenedesmaceae > Tetradesmus > Tetradesmus lagerheimii. The sequence goes on along the minus strand of CADDIJ020001047.1, from coordinate 52,620 downwards.
GCGCAGCTTGCGGTTTCATGTGTTCAGCAAACACAAATTAACGCCCAGCGCCAACTTGGTGGACCGTTCACCCAGGTGCTTTGGTGAAGCCTGCAGACAACACCTGCACAAAAACTCAAGCAATTTGTTGCAGCCAGCCGCAATTGTGAGCACGAAATCTCCGTCATAGCATGAAACGCTGACCATGCGAGACAGATCACAGATGTGCGCGATGCACATTGAGTACATGTACAGTCAGCAAGCCAAAATCGATTGCGTTACTAGCAGGACCAACTGGCAATGGATACATCATATACCTAATAAAGTGTAGCAACTGGTCAAACATCAGCACACTCAAGGCATCTTAGAACCCTTTTCTCCGGCATTTCCCTGTAATCAACGACATATGTAGCAGATATACTTGAGGTATGCATGTCAAGAGCCAGTCTTGCCAGCAAGCTGGCAGCATAGCAGGCTGCGGCCTCGCTTTCGGCTTGTGTAACACAACGCATCAGAGCCGAGATCGACATCTGCTGCACTCCGAACACGTAACTGGCTCCCACCACGTCCAAATCGGACCATCCCAGCCCTGCACACACAACAACACCTCAGCTGATGTTTGCAGTACCTGTTCGGACCCCTCCTGCACAGTTTCAACTGCAGGTAGGCCAATCAACTGCTTGCATGGTGTGCATCAACACAGCATATGCATGCACCTGGCAGGCTGCAGTCCAAGGCAGCACACCGACACATGTGCATACACCCACACCCAACCACTCAACAGCAGCACAGATACTACATAAGTGCAGCTACCCCGCATGGCTCTGCTCCTGCATGCTGAGTGCTACATGTGCTTCTTCATTCCCAATCGCTTGTCTGCTTGACACAGGGTCAAACCCAGTCAAACCCGGTCAAACCTGGTCAAACCTGGTCAACAGCAGCTCGCACCTCCTTGCTGAACTGCTCAGCAATGGTGGACGGCATCGTGCCGGGCTTGTTGCCGTGCATCTGCACAAGGCCTTCGCGGTCAGCGGCAGCCATCCCGCTTCTCCTGCTAGAGACCATGCTGACTTTACTGCGCTGACGCAGCTCACTCATGCGGCTGTTGCTGCTGATGGAAGGCCACACGCGAGACACGTTGGCGAGCTCGCTGTGAATCCTGCTCTCGCGGTTGAAGGGGTCCTGTTTGTGGAGGCAGACACAGCAGCGACAAACTTCAAACCGCTTGCCTGATAAGTGCTGTGTGGTGTATGCTATACAGAGCGAGAGGGAAACCGTTAGTATGCGTAGCAGGGATGCTGCATGCAGCGTGCTGGCACTATGGGGGAGTACAAGCGCAGAACACTACCCTGGTGTCTTCCTGCTCAGCGTACGGCAGGCAGTGCTGCACTTAGGCACGCCAACTGGCGTCCTCTTGCAGCAGCAACAGCAGCACCAGCAGCAGCAGCAGCAGTGCTTCGCACCTTGTCGACGTTGGTGACAGGCTTCTCTGTGTAGGTGCGCGCCACCAGAGCATAGATGACCAGGCCAACCGCCAGGATGCCAGCATTCAGCCTGCAACACAGGCAGCAGAAGTGGCATGCGCTGAGCCCAGCCTGCTGTTTGAACCAAATCCTGCAGACTATGCCACTGCTTGGTAATCAGCAACTGCCTTAACCGTGGCAACACATGGGGCACCTGATGCAACCCTCCCCAGCACACACTTTTGATGCTACGAGGTACCCACTATGGATGCTGTCTGCACAACTTTGAGGGGCCAATGGTAATTGCTGTCCGCACAAATGCGAGGTACCTATATGGGTTGCTGTCCACACAATACAAGGTACCTGTGCTGCTTCCTGTCCGCACAACTATGAGGTGCCGATGGTGGTTGCTGTCCGCACAAATGCGAGGTACCTATATTGGTTGCTGTCCGCACAAATGCAAGGTCCCTATATTGTTTGCTGTCCACACAAGGCACCAGCGCTGGTTGCTGTCCGCACCACACACCAGAAGTACCAGTCGTAGTGCCCAAACAGAGGGTTATCAGCGACCCAGAGGTCCCTAGGCGACGCTGCTGCAACGATAATGTTGAGTGCACTGGCCAGGTAGGTGCCAATAGCCATTGTCAGCAGGTAGAACGAAGTGCCCAGGGATCGCATGCCCTCCGACACTTGCGTGTAAAAGAGCTCCATAGTGCCGATGCTGCAATACAAACGTTGCAGGGATCAGCAAGCCGTTGTTGGCACATGATGAATTGTTACATAACGGCACATGATACTTGGCTTCCAGGTGCGGCAAGCACACAGTGCGCATCCAGGCAAGCAACATGTTGGCTTCCAGTTGTGACAGCTCGTGATGTGCCGGGACTGTGCAGCGCTGGAGCACCGAAACAATGGCCGCCTTCGTAGGTCAGCAGTGAAAAATGACTAGCTGTCCATGAGGTTGAAAAAACAGCTCACTCACTTGGTGAACACCTCGCCCACTCCAACCAGGAAGTAGGGCACAAACTGCACCCAGATGCTGCACAGCAGAGCAACAGCAGCCGAAACAAAGATCAGTGTCGGCAGCGATGCATGCCAGCCCAATGTTGCCGACACCATAGTGCCAGCTGCTACATAAGCCGCGCTGTGCACACCTGCTCCCTTAGCAAAGCACCTGGGTCTGAGCTGCCACAAGCCACAGCACACCACCTCCATCCTTCTGCTTCATGGTCTGGTAGTGCTGCGCATCTGTCATGTGCATCAGATCCACTTGCGCATAGTTCTGCTGCTTTACTCTACTCTTGCCCTGCGCGACCTACACTTAAAATACAACAGACATGTGTCGATCAAATAGCCTGCACACCTCATCGGCTGTGTGAACTTAGGGTCCAAGGGGTCAGCATCTGGCCCTGCTGCACCGGTCACCGTTCAAAGCCGTGAAAAGCACCCACATAGTCCTACACAACTGGAGCAAAAGCGCTCACCTCATGGGCTGTGTGAACTGAGGACCCAAGAAATCAGCACCTGGCTCTGCTGCACCAATAATCGTGCAGAGCCTGGATAAGCACCCACGCAGTCCTACACAGCTGCAGAAACAGCACTCACCTCATGGGCTGTGTGAACTTTGGGCCCAGGGGGTCAGCATCTGGCCCTGCTGCACCGATTATTGTGCCGAGCCTGAAAAAGCAGCCACACAGTGCTACACAACTGGCGCAAACGCACTCACCTCATGGGCTGTGTGAACTTAGGGCCCAGTGGGTCGGCATCTGGCCCTGCTGCACCAATGATCGTCGCACAGAGCCGTGAAAAGCACCCACGCAGTCCTACACAGCTGGAGAAACAGCACTCACCTCATGGGCTGTGTGAACTTGGGGTCCAGGGGGTCAGCATCTGGCCCTGCTGCAATGAACCTGTCAACCAGGCCCGTCTGGCGTACCATCTTGTAGCGAGCCATCTCAATCAGCGCTGCGCTGACGAGTGCCAGGATCTGCACAAAAAAGCCCAGACCAATCCTGCAAAGAAAATGCAGCAGCAGCACTGGGGTGCGTCACCAATAATCAACCCTGGCAGCAGCAGCCAAGCACGATCCAAGGTTTGTGACGTTTGGCTGGCAGAGAAGCATGAAATTATGGTGTGAGATCCAGATATGCTGTACCTCCATGTGTATTCCAGCCACCCCGTTGGGTAGCAAACACAGCGGGGGCTACTGCAATCTGTCCACACCCACCTGAACGTCATTGAGATGGGCCTGCCGATCTTGTTGGTGAGCGGCACCACCACAAGGTCATAGAACACCACCGTGAACAGCACACCAAACGTGTTGGCAAATGAGATGGAGGACGCTGCACACACAGCCGGCAGGTCAGGCGGAAAGCCACAACACACGTCAGCAGATTTGCACAGCTACATAAAGCAGTGTGCGCACAGGCTACTCAGTGTTTGATACTGCATGAGCAGAGGCGCAGGGTGTGCGCAGCTCTGGCTACATCTGCATTCAAATGTGTGTGGCCGTCGCGAATCAGCTTCTGTGCGTCTTCACGGTGGCACGCTATGTGGTGGTGACCAATTCTACGAGCAGAGCAAGCAGCAAGTGGCAACAGAGCTGGCAGTTACCCTGATGCTCCCAACACGGCTGATGATCATCATGATGTCCACTGTGCACAAACGCCAGCAAACATGTTGAAGAACACGTCTCGAAGCTGTTCACCTACCTGGGATCTGTGCGCTGCCCATGCTCCTGTCCATGATGTCGCCTGGGTAGGGCAGCAACGTGAAAATGGGGTCCTGCAGCCAGCAGCACCAACAGCAGCAGCAGCGAAACAGCATGCAAAGTAAGCAGCGACATCAGCATCTCCGTGTACTGCTTCTATAGCTGTCAAGTCCTGACAGACCCTTGGCTCCTGCCGGCGCTGAGCTGCAGCGCTTTCACTGTGAACATTCGCACAATAACTGCCGCTGCCGCCTGCACATCAATACTAGGGACCTTCGTGCAAATAAATATACACGGCTATACAGCAGCACTCACGTATGCCATTTGGTATATGCAGATGCACAGGAACAGTGGCATAATGCCGAGGAAGGCCTTTGTCTCCTCAACCTCTGTGCGTGTGACAGGTTTCGGCTGGTCACTCTTGATAGCAGCCTTGTCAAGTGCCCTGCAGCACACACACAGCACAAGCAGCAAGTGACAAAAATAGCTGACCATTTGGTTGAGAGATTAGCAAGCTAAATGTTTTCGCACGGCAAATAAAACACATGTACAATGCAGCAACCTCGCCAGAGCGTTAGTGCAGTCAAACGACGGGCATCGCATGGCCGAGAGACAGATGCCAACATTTTGGTGTACGCGGTGACTGTGACAGTGACAGACGCCGCACCTCATGCGGTTGGTGTGTGCCATTTCAAAGGCAAGGTGGCTGTCAGCAGCACCTGCAGGTGGCTCGTACAGCTCGTTGGGCTGCGGCAGCGCCTGCTTCCTGTTCACCAGCGCACCTGCGCAGCAACAGAAACAGCAGTTGGGTTTAAGCACACGAGTTGCGGCAGTGCTGCATTGTGCCAACCATTGAAGTGGCTCACTTATCTGTGCAACCTGCGCAGTGCTGGACTGTCCAGTAACGCACTACTAAACACCTGCGGTTGCGGTTGAGGGCTTGCGGGGCTGTGTTTGAGCCACTGATGCAGACAGGCGCCACTGCAGCTGTCACCAGCTTTCGTGAGGCTCCACTCTTACCGCTGCCTGTGTCGCTGGCAACCACTTGCTGTTATAGAACTGCAGCTGGTGACTGCTGCAGTGAAGCAGTTCATGGACAGACATAACGTCACGAACCCTGAACCCCAGGTCCACACTGCAGCTCAGCTCGCCAGTACATAGGCACACATATCAACATAACCGTTCGAAGCTGGCTCACCTTTGAGCACGCGCCAGATGCGAGTGAAGGGGCTGCCCTCCGCAGGAATGCAGATGTACAGCTTGAACAGCGCACCCACGACAAACGCAACGATCGCCTGTGCCACCACCGGCAGCAGCAGCAGCGAGTACACCTGAGCATATCCTCCCAAGGAGTGGGTAGCATGCAAGTGATGCTGGCCTGACATGGCGCAGTCTGTGGGTGATCTGCTTGGTGAGTTGCATCCACCTAAGTCTCACCTGCCATGCTGCAAACTGCTGTACTTAATGGGTTGAGCTGAAACAGAGTCAAGCGTGCCTCACCACTGTGTGATCTGTTTGGTGTGTTGCTGTCACCGAGTCTGTAGTTCAACCGCTACAACCAGCTGGACCCCTGAGCTGACCCCTAAGAACACAATGCATGGAGAAAGCAGGAAACAGAGTCGTGATCCTGCCCCACTACTGCGATCTGCTTGGTGTGTTGCATCACCTAATCAAATATGCCGTGCTGCAACTTGCTGCAACTAGCGGATCAAGTTGAAGCAGAGTCAAGCGTGCCTTAGTGTGCGTGGCCAGCCAGAAGGATCCCACTCCCACAAGTAACACAACACAAATCCTGCCTCACCACCGCAAAGAAGATGGTGGGGATGCCGAAGCCAATGCCGTAGCCCTTGGTCTCTTGCACGCCCACCACCACTGTGGAGGCCACCAGGCTGCCGATGTTGATGACAAAGTAGAACCAGTTGAAGAAAGAGGAGCGCCACTTCCTGAAGCAGTGAAGCACATGCGCAGCAAACTTGACGTCTGGTGGTGGCCTTGCATTGCACTTTGCATCCCTTGTCGCATTGCTTACAAGTCACTGCGTGCCATATAACAATCTATTTCATGCAGCAGCATGGTGGATGGGGCTCCTTTGAAGCAACACTACCACAACAATAGCGATCAAGTCAGAAGTAGTACGTGTAATCCAGTGCAGCTGCTGGCGGCCCGACTGTGCTAGGCCTATGTATGCCACATGCACTGCGCGATACTGTCAAGCTGCATAGCGCAGGAATATGCCTCAGCACGCGGCGGCTGCTGACAGAAGCCAACTTGGCGGGCTGCATCAGTTGCCTCTAGCGCAGCCAGTCGTGTGTGTGTGTGTGCTGCTCGCACCTCTCACGTGCGCTGGTCTCCTTGAACTGATCACCTCCAAAGCTGCTCACACAGGGCTTGATGCCCCCTGAGCCGAGCGCCTGCATGTGGAAACCAAACGCACTGTTGCACCACAAACCCATGTGTATGCATGGTGCGCACACAACTTGCAAGGGCATATACATATGATAGTAGTGTTGCAGCTTGAGCTGGGGTACCTGCTGCATGTCCCAGGACACGCACATCTCCCTGGATATGTCATGCATGCTGACACAATTCTGCTTACTGTGAGGTACATGAAGGCCCACAACACACATGTCAACAGGCACAACTGAATAGACAGGCAAGCCTCCCTGCGTCCTGTCATGCTGACACGACGCTCCCGCGTACCGTCAGGTACATGAAGGCCCACACCACATGCCAACAGCCACAACCATAACGAGCAAGGTTCCCTGCGTCTGGTTATGCGTACGTACGCGTGCAGACACGCCCCTGCCTACCATGACGTACATGAAGGCCCAGAACACGCAGTTCAACAGGCAGAACTAATAGACAGGCAAGCCGCCCTGGGTCTAGTCAAGCATGCTGGGCTTGTTCAAGCATGCTGACACGACGTTCCCGCCTACCGTGAGGTATATGAAGGCCCACATCACATGCCAACAGCCACAACCATACCGAGCAAGGTTCCCTGCGCCTGATTATGCGTACGCACGAGTGCAGACACGCCCCTGCCTACTGTGAGGTACATGAAGGCCCAGAACACACATTTGATCAGCCACAACTGATACGCAAGCAAATTTCCGGGCGTCTGGTGATCATGCCTGCTGACACAACGTTCCCGCGCACCGTGAGGTACATGAAGGCCCAGAACACGCCCTTAGTCGCGCCCATGCCTGCAGGCGGCGGCGGTCCTCCCTTCATGGGCTTGATGGCAGGGATGACGTTGACCAGTGTGATGCCCAGCATGCCCTGGCAGCAGCAGATGCGGTCAAACATAACAAGGTGCAGTTGACTTTTGCGGCGGAGTTGGTTTTCAGACGACTAAGGCTGACTCAGCGGCTGCCAGTGTGATGCCCAGCATGCCCTGGCAGCGGCGGGTGCGGTCAAACATAACAACAATTGGTTGACGATGATTGACTGTTGCGAGCAGGCAGGCAGATACACTTTGTATGGGGTCCAAGGCTGCCAGCATGATGCCCAACATATCCTGCCTGAGACGCTGTCAATCACACAAATTATGTAAGCAGAATGCAGCACTGCTGGCGTTTCAAGAGTCCTGTGTGGAGTACATTGGTTGAGCTTGGTGCCTGGCGGCCACAATGCACCAGGGGCAGGCACAGCACGGCAGGCATAGCACACACAGTCCAGCAGTGCACCAACGCCAGCCGTTGTGTAACAGTAGCTGAGCACGGCACAGTAATAGGAGTCAGAATCCTTCTGTTTGGCAATTCACGGTGCACATGTATACAAAGGCATGCGCACGCCTTGCCTCGGTGCTGCTTTTGCTTTTGCTGCTGCTGCTGCTGCTGCCACTCACGATGAAGTAGATGCATGAGAACACCAGGATTACCCAGAAGCGGCCCATCACAGCATCAGCCAGGTACGCGCCAACCAGCGGTGTGAGGTACACCGTGGCCTGCAGTACAGCACGGTCAACCATGAACAGCTTGCAACCTCCAGTCGTGCACAACATGCACACTGATCTCAACGTGCTTGCGTATCACAGGGTCATTGGTAGCAGATGGTACCGTGGCTGACCACACACGCATCGCAGCATGTGTGCTGTGTGTTGAGCTGCCGGGTATGCTTCATATGTGTGCACTGTGAAGTTCACAGGCGGAGCTGCTGCAATGCACACCTTCCACACTTGCAGCAGCTGCGAGGCCTGGTCAGCTGGGTAGCCGATGACCTTCTTGAGGTCTGGCAGCAGAAGCAGCAGCAGCAACGGCGGCAGCAGCAGCGCAATACGACAGATACAAGACTGCCGACACCAAACTTGAACACGGCCGGCATCATTGGCACAAGTGACGCCTTTCAACACTGCATGCCAATGCTGAGTTGTGTTGTAACTGCTGCAGGCGTACAGTTCACGTGCTGCACTGCAATACTGCATACGGTAGCTGTGCAGGTTGTGCAGTCAGCTGAGTGCTATCAACTTGGTTTGCTGGTGCAGTAGTGTCTGCAGCAGTGCGAGACCCGGTGTGAACTTACAGAGGCCCATGTTGGTCTGCAGGCCATAATACGCCAACCTGCAAGCAACCAGCGGACAATGCAAGCAATGTTGCTGAACACATGGCTCCTGTTTGGGCATGTTGCAGGGCATGTTGCAGGGTGCAGGGCAGCACAGCTGCGATGTGCTGAGCACATGTAGTAGACATCACTCCAATGGCCCGCTAGCGGTCACACTGCAGGCGATTGTTTCCCCAGCTGCTGGGCAAGGCAGCGCTTCAGCTTGTTGTGCTGTGTGGTGCATTGGCAAAGGTTACAGCAGCGGCCGTGTCATTTTTTTCTTGACATACAGCTGTCTGCTGCCCCCGCTCCTGCTGCTGCTGTTCAGCAGTGCTGCTGCTGTTGCTCCTGCAGTTCCACCAGCAGCTGTGCTGCTGGCTGGCATCGCGCGATTGTGTAGCTGCAGCCAGGAAAGGCTTGAGCCGAGTACTCACCTCTCACACAGCTCATTTCCTGCACGGCAGATATCACGGGCCTCAGTAACTTGGACGTCCAGTCAGCCGACAGCAGTGACCATGCTCAGATCGCCATCGTGCCTCACCAAGGATGCATGCGCATGCTAAGAAAAGCACTCGCTTGCGGTGGGGCACGATGGGGTCGTTGTCGAGGCCTTCGACTTCTGCTTTCACGCCGAAGTCCCTGTCCAAGCTCTCCAGCTCCTCCTTCCTTTTCTTCCGTGCATCTTCATTAGATTCAAAAGTTGTTTGCTGTTCCATGACTACTTCCAACAAATTTTAGCAGAACTGCTCTCGCTGGCGCAACACTTGGCAGCTACTCTGCGAACCGTGTCTCAGCTTTAACCAGCACCTCGCAGAAGTGAAGAGGCATATCTGTGGGCCGATGACCGCTGATTACCAATTAGGGCTTCGTTCGGAGAATGTCACACACTTGTCCAATAATGAGGCCGAAATCCGCGTAAGCCCGCTGGCGAAACAGATCAGAAGCGAAGATCAGCGCGATTTCTGAAGCAGCGGCTGTGTACTCCCAGCCATGACGGGGGTAATCCGCCGTCCCGGATTGACCCCATCGAGCATGGGCTGAGTCAGCACACAAGCGGCAGCTGGACTCATCACCACATGCTGTTGTATGTGACGTTTCTTGGCTGGTGACTGACCCTTGCGTAGCTAACGCTACTCGCTACAAGCACCGCATGGCAGTTTAGTCACTTTGAGCCGTGCGCCTCACTACTAGCAGTCACTGAGTGCCACTGGCATGGCAGCCTGCCGTCTCAAGTGTCCAGCGACTCAGTTGAGTCGCAAGGACCGACCACCAAAGGCACACCAACACATCACCCCTGCATACCTACTCATGCCGGCTGTGCTTGCTTCTTCTTCTTACACGCCAGCACCCGCTGCTGCAGCTGCTCTTTGGCCGAAGCCGCTGCTCCTGCAGCCGCCACTGCTGGTCGTCGCCGACCAGGAGGAAGCCCCGCCCCTGCTGCTGCTGCTGCTGCCCCACCCGCCGCTGCGCTGCCAAATATCGACTCTGTCATGATCTTCTGCCGCTTGTCCTGGTGCTTCTGCTGGAATTTGCTGCCGCTGTGCTGGAAGAGCACCAGCTGAGCAGCCTGTGCATCAGCGTTTGATTCTGGCAGCAGCGTCACATGATCAGCCAGCCCCAACGCCTTGCGCCTGTTTGCACGTCACAAGCAAACATTGGGTGAAACATAGCGCAGCAGCAACCACACAGCAGCGTCAGATGCCAACACATCAGCAAGTACCGTACACGTCACTTGATGCTGCCCTATGTGCATCATCCTGCATTGTGTACACACACATCATCAAACCGTGTGCATGAGCCTGTAGATTTTGCATGAGCAGTGTCACCAGCAACGTGTGCAAAGGGGGGGGGGAAGTTTATCTGCTTTACTTGCGTTCATGCGCCTTCAAGTACCGCTACATTCTTTACACACATCATCAAACCACTGAAGTCTGACTAGGCAGCTGTACGGCCTGCGAAACCACACTGCACACAATTTCAAGCTTTGCTGCCCCAACCGTACTCCAGCACTCACTTTGCATCTACTTTTGCGTCTGCCTTTTTGGACTGCCGCAGCGCGGCACGCAGCTGCTTGTTGAGGCTGTAACCGTCCCTGTTGCGCGCCTCACTCTGCTGCGCAAGCGTCGTCAGCTGCGCACGACCCTCCGCAGCTTTCTGAGCCTGCACAGTGTTATGCAGCACACACGCAGACAGTTAGTCACGTGCGCTGCCTGACAGTGCACAGCAGGCGATGGGCATGCAAGCCAGCTCTGCTCAAGCAGTGGCAGTGTTGCACAAAATCTGCTGCACTAGCACATGACCTGCATCCACACGCGGCGTAATGTACATGTTTGGCGATACTGTATCCGGTGCCAGCTTCTGCATGCGTGTAGTGCAGGCGTCAGGTGCCCGTCCTTTTGTGTGGTGATGCACTTCCGCTGCTATCATGGCCAATGCTTTTCTGCTGTACACGCCCTGACACAAGCACAGCCGCACTACGCTGGCAGCACGATCAACAGTACTGTCCTGTCACAGTCCATCCTCATCAATGGACGCCGCTCACGTGAATGGTCTTGCGCTCTAAACTCGCCAGTGGGTCTGCTGACACAGCCGCACACTCATTCGCATCTGGGATCTCTATCGTTTGCGCGTCATCTGCATCGTAGCTTTCAATCTTGCGTCGAGCTCCGTCAGTGACAAGGTACTCTGCGTTCTTGGGGTCTGTCTGGATGGTGATCTTGCAGCCGCAGTGGTGGCGCATTGTGAAGGCCCACACCTTGGTGGAGTGATAGCTGCCGATCTGCGTATAGCGTACACCACCAGCAGCACCGCCCGACGCGTGAGCTAATGTGAATCAGGATGAGACAGTAGGACCTTGAAGTGCCAAACTGCAGGGGTAAACAATGAATGCACACGGGGAATCGCAGCACCTGATTGCTGGCATCCAGGAATGCGCCTGCCTGGCTGCCCTGCTGTCTCAGTTTCCATCCCTAGCTGCGCACCTGCTTCTTCTCTGCATTGAAGCGCACTCCCTTCGCAATGTGCTCGCCGCATTGGTTGCACCAGATGTTGAAGGGCACCTCAAACCTGCACGCAGCGCAGGGGGAATCCACACGGCAGCAAACGTGTGGGCAGGCTGCGGCAGCTGCGTATCATTTGCTGGACCAAAACCCCTGATACAGCCCACCAGTGTAAGCCTGCAGCTGCTTTGCTGGGCAGAGTTGTAGAAGGCGCACAGCTGCCGAGCCCATGTAGTCAGCAGTGGCCGCTGCTGCCACTTCAGTCCTTGTACTTGGCTGCAGTGCAAGGTGTGCCCCACCCCCAAGCAACCCTGCTGCACAGCTGTATTCCCTGCTGCAGACTTGCGTGACAGCACGGCTTGCCACAGACATGCCCCGCTGCTGCTGCGCATGCTGCGGCTGCCGCTGCTGGAGGCGATCGCAGTGGTATTGTGATGCTGCGACCACCACAAATGCCTGCTTACATGAAATGCAGGGAAACTTCTCAGGAGTCGATGCTGCTGCTGCAGCTGCAACTGCTCATGCTGCCGCCTGCTCTTGCTGAGTTCACCTACTACTCGATGCTGCAGCTGCTTGCAGTGCAAACTGCCTCTTCAATCTCAGCGCACCTGATGATGAGGATGCCCTCCCCAATCTTGCGCGCCCTGTCACGCAGTGGGTGCTGCCCTTGGAACTGCACAGCCACAGCACAGGCAAACAAACCACTGATGACAGTGTGCGAGGCGCACGCCTGGTGCAGGTGGATAGATATGTATGCAGCAGGATGCAAAGCAGGCTAGCAACAGCTGCAGAGGGAGTGTCCACGCGTCTGTGTGCGTCTACAAGTGCTGAGCCCATAACAGCATCGAGTGGCAGCCAACTGCGGCGCACTGCTTCACATGCAGTGATGTACTGCTTGCCATGCGACGGGACTGCACCATGGTGTTCCTGCAAGTGCTGCTCTGTGTTCTCACCTTGTTGAGGCTACCATGCTTGTCAGGGTCAAACCCTGGCGGGTAGTAGAAGTTGTCTGCCCTGGCAGCTGCTAACGAACTCATGTTGGGAAGCTGCTGCCCTGAGGGCCCCTAGTGCTGCTGCAGCAGCAGCTGCTGCTTGGGGCGCCTAGTGCTGCTGCTGCTGAAGCTGTGTTCCGCTAATAAGCTGCTCAAACAGCAGCTGACAGTTGCAGTTCACTGGAATTATGGCGGCATGGGTACGTGCTGCTATGCAATCAGCAGTGTACGATGTCCAGGACGGAAACAGAGCTGAAGATGTCGTTCCAAGACCCTGTACGTTATGCGCGCGAGTTCGAACTTGAGATTTAAACGCTCTGCGTCAAACTGGAGTTCAGAAAAGCCGAGCAGGAAGTGCTGCCACCACACCAACTGTTGCTTCAAGCAACAAGTTGTTGAGATGCACCACACATGAAGTGGTGTCTGCGGCCGAAACGCTGTGACTGACTGCAGCCTGAATCAGCTTAAAGGTCCAAGTGCATTTCACCAAGCAATGCAGGGCCTGGGAGGGTCCAGCTGGCATGGTTGAACCATGGACATGACAGAAACCGCTGAGCCACGAACCCTGGAGCCCTATGTCAGAGACGCATCAAGCTCCTGACCCGGCTGCTGGTGGCTTCAAGCCAATCCATAATGCTTTCAGATGCACTCAAAACGGCACGGCATGGCACTGATACGTGGCGTTACGGCCAGTCAGCGTTGGCAAGTTGCCAGCTGGACGACGCATAGATTCAAACACCGCCATCTGCAAAACAGCCGCTCATCTTGATGCAGAGTACAGGCTGTGCCTGCCCACAGACAGCCGTTGCAGCCACCACTCGACCAACCAGCACACAACCAGTAACCAGCTGCTGCGACTGCAGCCGCCCCCACCACATGATGCACCTCGACAATCTCATATAAGGTGCATTGCATTCCATGCAAAGATGCATATGCACCCAACGACAGCCATCCTGCACTACCTGCAGCACACTACCTCCAAATCCACGCTGGCACCCCTCCTGCCCTACAGCAGCACTCCTGCGCTACAGCCATTCACAGGAATGCCATGCTTTCTAGCGCCTCCTCCCGCTGCTGCTTGTCACCAGCGCTGAGGTGTGCTTCCAGCACCTCATACACCTCAGGGCCCTGCAGCGCCTCTTTTGCCAGCAGCGCAGCAGACAGCGCGTCCAGCGCGCCACGGTTGCGCGTCAGCAGCTCCTTGACCTGCGGATGCGACAGATGAACCACACAATATGCAAGGTCTCAGTGTGTTTCTATTAGATTGAGTTGACACGGACAACAAACGTATGTGGCAGCACATGCAAGGCACATTGCTGTCGCGGAGTGCGATGTACAGGGCGGCAAGACAACCAGCAACTCCTCGACCTGCGGATGCGACAGAGGAACAACCTAGTGAGCAAGGTGTAGACTGTTTCTGGAGCCGTGGTTGCCCATGTGTCATGTTGATGCACAATGACAACTACGGCTCACCCCATTTGTTGCCCAGTCTGATGAATCCCCTCGTATAGACGCCAAACCGCACCTCTGCATTCGCCCCGTTGAGCCAGGTCTCCACATCTTTTGGAAGTCGACACAGACAACAGGTGTCAGCAGCAGCTCAGTCACAGGAACTCTCTGTTATACACACGCAGACCCCGCACCTCTGCGTGCGCGCCGTTGAGCCAGGTCCCAACCTTCTTACAGAAGTCCACACAGACAGCAGGTGTTACTAACTGCTAGTAGCAGCAGCTCAGTCACAGGAATTTAGCGTTACACACGCAGACCCCGCACCTCTGCGTACGCGCCGTGGAGCAATGTCTCAACATTGTTCAAAATTCAACACAAACAGCAGTTGTTTGCAGCAGCTCAGTCACACAAATTCTCTGTTATACACACACAGGCCCCGCACCTCTGCGTATGCGCCGTTGAGCATTGCCTCCATCTCCATGTCCACGTCCACCCACTCGCTGCGCGTCTGGTTCTGGTCCGTGACGGTGATGAAGCTGGTGAAGCGGTTGGGCTCCATGCTGGGGTCCTGGTAGGCGCTGCCCAGCCCACGGATGTGCTCAAAGTCGGGGTGACTGCTGAAGCCAGCCTGCAGCATCTTGTGCACAATCTGCACGGAGGGAGGTTTGTAAGTTGAGATGTAAGAGGTGGAGAGGATGGAGTGGTGAGGAGTTGTGGTGACAGGGTTACCATGGGAGTTTGATGATAACGAAGATTTATGCAGAAGCTGTCAGGGCTCTAGAGGGAAAATTGCTGAATGGTGCCGAGCACATGCCTGGGGCAACTTGTCTGCATGTCGGCTTACAGTGCCATGCTGATGATGCAGCAGCACAGGACATGCACAGCTACAGCTGGGATGTGGCCACAGTACACAGCAGCACAGACAGCACACAAACGCGCCCCACAGCATCATAAGCTGCATGCAACAAAATGTGCATTGCTGAACCTGCGGGAACGTGCCTGTCTACCACTCATCTAAGATGAGTCATCTGAGCATCAGACCACTAATGATTAGTGTGACCGCACAGACGCACCTGCCGCGCCTGCATGATCTTGTGCTGATGCAGGCTGCTCATCTCATCAATGCCATACGCGAGCTCCTCAGCAGCACGCCCAGCAAGCACCAGCCGCAGCTGCTGCTCCAGGTACTGACGCGTCCACACACCAGTCGTGTAGCGACCCACGTTGGGCTGCAACACAGGGTCGCAACAGCAGGGAGCGGCGAGCGATAAAGTTTGACATATATTCTTCCGTGCGGCATTGTGCACACGTGGCTCTGTACACAGCGGTGCAGCAAGTGATGTCTGCCAAGCGCTGCGCTGTACTGCCGTAGCACATCGTGCAGCGTTCTGGGTGAAAATCACACCCATGGCAACACAAGCTGCGTCGTCTTCTTGGTTTCTCATTGCTCACCTTGAGCACCGTCCTGCCAACAGGGCTCTTGATGCTTGGCAGAATCGTCACGTAGGCGATCGGCTCGATCGCTGGCAGCAGTGCTGCAGCCACGCAGAAGCCTGCTTCGATGACAGCGAAGCGCTGCTTGCGCCCCGGGCTCACAAACCTGCTGGCCTCGTACGTCTTGCCGTACTTGGTCTGCTCGACTGCTGCGACGAGGTCTGCTTGAGCGACCTCGGTGCGGCCGGCACGGCTGGCTAGGAAGCACGCAGTGTTGCACACACCTGTCAAGAGAGGCGGAAAAGGAAAGCGTATGTGTATGTGTGTGCAACCGGGGTTGGTGGTTGGGTGCAGGGCTGAGGAGAAGCAGGGACACCACGCAGGAGTGTGCAAGCTGAGCCAATAGGTGCCAGTGTTCCGCCAGACGCCCATTGCTACACACACGATGATAATGCAAGGCATTACCCAGCTGCTGCACCACCTGCTTTCACCACTCAACAGCTGGCTTTCACATGTGTACATGCTGCAATGGCTGATTATGTTGCCTGCACGCTCACCCGCGAGCTGAGCACCGCTCATGCCTCCTGTGAGTGCAGCAAGTGCCGCATAGTCGATGTCTGCTGCTATGGGCTTCTCCCTCAAGTGCACCTTGATGCCTTCAAGCCGGCCCTGGTAGTCTGGCCGGCGCACCTCAATGGAGCGGTCAAAGCTAAGGTGAAAGACGGGCACACAGCAAAGCAGCAGCAGCAGCAGCAGCAGCAGCGGCGTCAGCATAATAAGAAAGCAAAGGAGTAGTCACAGCGTCAACAGCAAGAGCTCAATCAACAACAGCGGCATAATTTTTGTCGTAAAACGTCGGAAGCTCTGATCTACAACATGTCCTCGTGTAGCTCAAGCAGTGGTGCTGCAGTGCATATCACGTGAAGATTACGACTGTGAATGCAGCGCAGCAGCAGCATCCCTATGACTTCTGCTCACAGCCGGACATCATCAGTCATATCCCCAACCAACCTGCCACGTGAAACACAACCCGCACATGCCAAATGCAGCAACAACTATAGGCATCATGGCATGTCCAGTCAGATGGTGTTGCAACAGGGTATCTGACTGCTGCCTCACCGTCCAGGGCGTGTCAGTGCAGGGTCCAGCACATCCTTGCGGTTGGTGGCGCCCATCACCACGATGCCTACAGGCAGCAGCATTGAAGATGCAACAGATGCATCAAAAATCAGGTCATCAAACTCCCCTTGCAACAAGCATAGGATGCTGACGCTGCGATTGCTGGTTAGATACATGGGAAATTAATGCCCTCGTGGACGTTAGAAACACAGCGGAAACCTGCAGTTGGCAGGGCACCAGGTTTCTGCCCATGCTCCACCACTGCCGCTTGCAGGAAAACACAGCCCAGAACATTGCAACCAATTAATGATGACAGCTGCAGCGCACCCTGTGTCTCAGCAGAGAAGCCGTCAAGCTCCGTCAGCAGCTGGTTGACGGTGTTGTCGCGCTCGTCGTTGCCTCCCTGGCTGCCGCTGCGGCGTGCGCGGCCCACTGCATCCAACTCATCAATGAAGATGATGCACGGCGACAGCTTGCGCGCCTGCGGCCATAGGCATACAATGTTGAATAACATATAAACATAATGGGACACAGAGGAGTCTGATTTGAGGCTGCAGCAGGCTAGCCAGCTGCCATGGTGTGGCTGCAACAGCTGCCCTCTTAGGCAGCCAGTAACACAGCATGCATGCATGCATGCACGAGGCAGTTCAAAGCACGTCAGTCACTCCATCATGCTGCTGTCGAGGTGCATTGTCATGTCTGTTCAAACAGGCACACAGCACCAGGTTGCTTCCGCTGCTGCCAACAGCTGATGCGGTCACCGGTTGCCACGTAGGTGACAAGCAGCAGCACTACGCACATAGAGCTGGCTTGCGCCGCACTGTTGCAATTTTGCCAGGGCCTGTGAGAGCGACAATCGGCTCACCGTGTTGAACAGGTCCCTGACGCGTGCTGCTCCCAGGCCCATGTACATCTCGATGAACTCGCTGGCGCTGCTGCTGATGAACGCCACGCCGCTCTCGCCAGCAACAGCACGCGCCATCAGAGTCTTGCCGTTGCCTGCGGGCAGCCGCAGCCAAAGCCACACAGATTTACAATGCCTTGACGAGTACCAGCAAGAAGCAATCAGGAGATACGTGGTTTAACTGTTGTGATCTGATGAGTACTGCATGCAGTGCGAGCAGTCGGCTGCTGCAGATGCATGTGACGTGACGTACAGCATGCATACCAATGTTGACTTCGCTGCAAGCACATCAGCGGTACTGTCAAAAGCAGCAGCAGCAGCAGCAGCAGTGCGGTCACCTGGTGGTCCCACCAGCAGCACTCCCTTGGGTGGGCGTGCGCCTGAGGCCCTGAACTTCTCAGGCTTGCGGAAAAAGTCGACCACCTCCATCAGCTCAATCTGCACACACCAGCAGCAACGCATGCACAACAAAGCGTCAGGCATCGTGCTGAAAGCAGCAGCATTGGCTGTGCAGTGAGCATGCAAAACCGGGGGCACAGGAAGGTATGTTGTCATGTGTATACACAACAGTGACCAGGCTCACAGATGTAAGACACGACTTTCTGCTGGCGAATGTCATGGAAACCCCATTACATGGTCCACTGTGCCAAGCGGCTGTATGGTGTGCATGCAGGCGACAGGCAAGGTGCAACAGCATGCACTCGCAAAACAGACATACACAACCACCAGCTCTTGCCCTAAAAAGTACATCACACAACACTGCAGCTGCAAGCACCACCTCCATCATACAACATGTTACAACAGCCCTGCTGACATGTTACATAACGTGTCATATAACATACCTTGGCCTGCTCATTGCCCGCCACGTCATCAAAGAAGATGATCTCGTCGCTGAGCACCACCTTGCTCTCTCGCTTCAAACTGCGCCGTGCAGCACGCACTCGCTTCTTAACATCGAGGATCCTCGGATCCACTGCTTTGCGAATGCGTGCTGTGTTGAGCTTGCCCATCTCCATGAGGGCGTCTGCGCCGCTTGCACCATCCTCGCCGCCGCCTTCTGCTGCCGCGCGGGACGCTGCTGCGTCCTCCTCTGCTAGGATGCGCTCCGCAGCCTGTGCGGTGAGTACATACAGCCAGCGTGCGGGGTGAGTGCATGTAGCCAGCGTGCCGGGTTAATGCATATAGCCAGTGTGCGGGGTGAGTACGTATAGCCAGTGTGCGCGGCGAGTACATATAGCCAGTGTGCGCGGTGAGTACGTATAGCCAGTGTGCGGGTGATCAACATATGCGGGGTGAGCACATATATATAGCCAGCGTGCAGTTGTGAGACAGCCAAGGCACACGAAACCAAACAACACATACCAGCAGCTAAATCAGCGGAGGACCTTGGGACACAGATACAGCACCGTGGCGCCAAACAAGGAACAAAACGTACATAGACATGCACGCGAGGCGAGGTGGGGTGAGACCGCACAATTCAGCAAGTCGGCGCCAGGCAACCGCCCATGCACCTGTCAACACAAAGACACATGCACTATATAGCCACAACAGCGTTCTAGCTCATGTGCTCTTGTAAATTGAACGAGTTTAGGCGGACCCTGGACTCCAGGTAACAGCAACATCATGTGATCATGTTCACGCGCCGCACCTGTGTTGCGCCCTCTCCCGTGCCCAGGTCACGGTGGGGTAAGACCGCACCATTCAGCAACTTAAGGCCAGGCAACCGCGCATGAACCTTCCATCACCTAGACACGGGCACTATGCGTCAAAAAGCGCGCATTGTAACACTCATCTTCACATGCCGCACCTGTGTTGCGCCCTCTCCCGTATCCAGGTCTTGCCCCTCAGCCAGCAATGCGCTGCAGGCCTCCACAGTGCCCAGCAGCTCTGTCTCACTGATCTCAAACTTTTCCCCTAGCTTCTTGTTGACCTCCGCAGCCTTCCTCCTGCAAGCAGCAGAGCACAAAATCACGTGAGGTTGCAGGGCAGCAGGAGTGATAATCATCACGTTTCCCATTCAAGCCGAAGCATCAGAGCCATTGCAGGGAACCAGCCGTATCAGCAAAGTAAACAAGTGACTGGCGGCAGCGGCTGCATGAGATGTAGTGGTGCAGAGTTGCAGGTTCCGCAGGGATGCATAGCGATGGTTGGACCAAGACACTTGTAGTTCAGCATGCATGTTAGGCTCTGCTACAATCCTGCTGCAAACTACAAATGGCATGATGTGGCCCCACACAGTTGCTTTGCAGGGATGCATAGCGATGGATGGACAAGAACACCTGGTGTTCAGCATGCAACACGCGTGTCAGACTCTGCAGCAGTTCTGCTAGACTGAAAAGCGGTACGCAGCTCCACACAACTGCACTGCAGACATACCAACACTGCAGCCTTTGCAATTGCTCTGCAGACACACCAACACTGCAGCCGCTGCTGCACCACCCAAACTCACTTGATCACTGCAATGTCTGTCTTGCGGGCCACCAGTGCAGGAATCTCCTCCTCAAGAAACGCGATACGAGCTTCCTTCAGCGCTGTGCGTCGCCGCTTCTCTTCTCCCTCGTCCATCATCTTCATGCGATCTGTCAAGTCACCGCGCAGCAGCCGCGCTGCAATGTACAGCCCGATAACAAACGCGCTGCCCAAAATGGGTCCAATGATGGGGACCCACTTGTAGATCAGCACCTGCGGAAGTGTGTGTGCGATGCAGGGAAGTCAAATCACACAGAAATGATGTTTTGGCATATAGCGCGCGGGGGGGGGGTGTGCTGGACCAGGCTTGCGCAGTTGCAGCCAATTCCATGTGCAAAGGCGGCTCTTGCTGTTGCTTTCTCTGCTGCATCATCGCATGTACAGCATCGAGTCCGGCGCGCTTCCCACAATGCCTATCCAATGCATGCCAACCCAGCGCATCAAACAACACACAGCGCTAAACCGCTTGTTAAGACCAGGGGCGAACACTAAGGTCATCAACAAGCAGGCCAGCTCGTACCTGCATGTCTTGTGAGATGATGATCTTGTCGCTCCAGCTTTTCTTCTGCTCAGGCTGGTCCAACCGCCCCTGCTGCGCATCCCGCGCGTCACTCGGCCGCGCCGTCTTGCCGGTATAAACGTCCCACTCCTCCGTCCCCGCACGCTGCAGATTGCCCACCACGCGGTCGATATCGTCCTGCTGCTGCAGCAGGAACGCTTCGCGCTCTTCTGTCGGAAGCGTGAGCAGCTCCTCCTCGAACGAGGAGCCGATGCGGGGGCCGCGTCTGCTGTGGCGCACGTTGAGTTCGTGGTAGCCCAGCTGGCGCTGCATTGGGCCATCCAGGGGGTTCTTGAATGGCGGCTCGTCAAACGCCGCGTACTCTGATACATAGCGCGGCTCTAACGGCACCTTGGTGGCCTGATCAGCAGACACACAAGCACACGGCATCTGAGCAGCAGTAACATGTGTTGTGTGTATGTTGTGGGTGATACTCAGCACAAGGGTAGATGAACAACAGCAACACCAACAGCAACCAATCAGCAGCCATCTGCACCCTGCTGGCCTGCGTGGCGGTCATGGGTGGCAACAGCAGAAGCTTGGGGGGGGGGAGGTGGATGAGGACACAGGTAGTAGCCTACTCTACCAGTGGTAAGCATACTCTGCAGCATGGCGCGACTGCAGAGGCACCTTGGTTGCCTGGGAGAGTGCACCATACTGCAGTGTACAGTATCACGCCTGCTGCAGAGGCACCTTGGTTGCCTGGGAGAGTGCACCATACTGCAGTGTACAGTATCACGCCTGCTGCAGAGCCACTATCAGGCTCTGCACATTTGAAACCCTATTTCACTCACACAGCATCTGCAACCAATGCGACAAGCTCCTCACCTTGACACCATGCGCCTGCATGGCATATGGCACCCTAAAGTCCTCCAGAGGCACAACAGACTGCCGCACACGCCCATCTTTGTACCGCACAAGGCAGCGGCCATCTCCAGCAAAGCTATCTGTTTGGTTCGGCACAAAGAACCACAGCACCTCCTGTACGAGCCCTGTACGGATGTCCCGTAGCACCTCTCCGTATTTAGCTACGTCATGTACGATCGGCAGGCCGTATACGGGATCGTACAAGAACGGGTACTGCCCGCCACGCAAGTTTCCGTAGTTCTTGTGCGGCAGGGGATCTACAGCTGCGTACTGCTGGCGTGCATGCGGCGGCTCCGCAGCAAACGCAGCATCTAGTGTGCCCTTGACCAGGGCAGTGCCGAGCGAGGGTAGTTGCCGGCCTAGCTGCTGCTGATGCTGCTGTTGCTGCTGCTGGTGCCGGTTGTACTGCTCACGGGCACTGCTGCTATGCTGCTGCTCGGACTCGTTTGTTGCTTGCTCACGAGCTTCTACCAGGACTGCTGCAGCTGCTGCTGCTTTACTTGAATCTGCTGCTGGTGGTGATGCTGCTGCTGGGGTGTCTGCTGCTGATTCGCTGGACGCTGCTGCCTCAGCTTCGCTGCTGCTGGATGCTGCTGTTGCTACTGCTGCCCCTCTGCGCTGCAGGGGTGCACCTCCAAGTACCGCCTGACAACACATGCGGGCAGTGGCAGAGGCAAGTATAGGTGATGGGTGTGCAGGCCCAACAAGGCAGAAGTGAACAGCTTGCAGAGTTCACAAATGGAGAACAACAAGTGACCAGTAGCACTGGCATCACTCTATGCTGTAGCTGCTTCTGATTCTTGCAGGCCTCCTCAGCAGGTGTGAGGCAACTGCTGGTTGTGTAGGCCTGCTGCACTGCAGAATGTTGTGCAACAGGCAGCGAGGCTCGGCATATTGCTGTTGTTGGGTGTTGCAATCACGAGCACACATGCAAACGACCCTTGAACAACGCGTTGCTTGATACGAGGCCTGAAAATCATCACCTTCAGCTGTGAGCACCGATGTATGACGGTGCATTGTACAGTGCTTAAAAGCTGACCACTGTGGCAGGCAGCAACACGTTTCAGGTGCTGACGCTGCACCCGCAGCTGCTGCCCCAACCCTTCAGTTCCAACTGAACACTCTCACCTTTGCATTGCTATGACTGCCAGTGGGAGGAGAGCAGACCTGTATGTGCCACTGCACCACAGATCTATGCACTAGAGGTCTCAGACCGCCCCTGGGCCAGGCAGCAGCAGCAGCAGCAGCAGCACTGTTCCTGGGCTGGCCCACTAGAGGGCCAGCATTGGCCCTCGGCAACAGCTGACTCATGCTGAGACGGAACTACGACATGAACAACACTTGTTGCGATGTATTTCTGGATTAGTAAAGCACTTGTGCAAGTCGTGCCGGCAGTGTCTGGGACCTGTGCTGAGATCTGCCTGTGGTGTGCGTTTACTATCGACGTGTTTGTATAGACGAACCTAAGTGTTCTGACGGGGCAATGAGCACCCCCAACTCGTTTGGTCACCTGACAACACTGTCATGTGGACTGTCACACCCACGACCACATTGCTGTCGTCGTCAAAGCTGCAGATGACACTGCCGTATGATCTTAACCCTGCGCTTCAACACCTCCTCGTCAAATCAGATTCCATCAGTAAACATGGTGACAGGCGCTGCAACCGGGTCGCCCAGTGCCCCCAGCGTGGGCTTCCTGGGCTTGGGGATCATGGGAACCGCGATGTGTAGGAACCTCATAAATTCTGGAGATTTTAGCAAGGTCGTTGTGTGGAACCGCACAGCCAGCAAGGTGGGAAGCGCTACAACGCCAGTGCCGCGCTACAACACCTACACGGCTAGAGAGCGTGACGCTGCGTACTTCCGTTGTAATTTATCGTTAGTATGTGTGGGGCTCTATGCTGCTCTCCGGGTGCTTGCAGCCACGTGCATATAGGGTTGACATGCTGGTAACTGGTTACTCCTGCTGAGCTGCAAACCTCAGCTCTGTTGGAGCCAGTTCAGTCCGTACAAGTTGCGAAACTGCTTAACAAGTTCCAAGTTGCTGCCACGTTTGCCTTGCAGTGTGATGAGTTGGTGGCAGAAGGTGCAGTTGCAGCCAGCAGTCCTGCAGAGGTGGTGCAGCAGGCTGACATCACCTTTGGCATGCTGGCAGATCCCGAGGCAGCACTCAAGGTGTGCAGGTGCTGCTTAAGCAGCATGAATGTGTACAGGCATGGCTGACAGCAGCTGCAAGTGTGTTTGACTGCTTGCTGCATTAGCAAGTTCATAGTGACGGTTACGCCCAGCATGTTGCTTTGCAACCAGCTTGCTGCTCAAACATGGTACAGGGACATGTATTGCTATACCAGCTGCTGCTGGTGGTGGATACACAAACATACAATTGCAGTTGCCTAACCTACGTGTTGCTCTGCCTGTCCACCTCTGCCCTGACACGCATGCTGCTGTGACACGTGCAGGCTGCACTGTCCCCTGGTGGCGTGGTGGACGGCATCACTGCAGGAAAGGCTTATGTGGACATGAGCACAGTGGATGAGGCCACTTCACAGCAGATCGCAGCAGCAGTAACAGCCAAGGGAGGCCGGTTCCTAGAGGTACGGCTTGCAGTCTAGTGCCTGGGGCTGCGGCATAGCCATCAGCGCTACGTGCTGCACAGCAGGGGGGTTGCAGTGCAGTATGCTTGCGTATGTCTAGCTGTGCATGTCCACAACTGTGTGGGGCTTTCAAACCAGCTGCTGCTTTGCAGATCCTGCACAGTCCCCATTGTCTCAGCATGTACCGCAACGCGCCTGAGGTAGTAGTAGCCAGCAGCGCTACATGTTGCACAGCAGAATTGCAGTCCAGTATGCTTGCATACCGTCTGGCGGTGCATATCCACAACTGTGTAGGGCTTTCAAACCAGCTGCTGCTTTGGAGATATTTAATAGTACTCAATGCCTCAGCATGTGCCGCAACGCGCCCCATGCAGACTACGCAGTGCACCTCATCGCCACTGCCTCATCATGCGCCAACAACCGTCACTCTCCTCGCCCCATCTCGCTGCGCCTGCAGGCTCCTGTGTCTGGCAGCAAGAAGCCGGCCATTGATGGGCAGCTCATCATCTTGGCTGCTGGCGATGAGGCCCTGTTCGGGGAGTGCGAGGCTGCATTCAGCGCCATGGTGAGCTGTGCTGCGACAGCAACCATGCGGGTGTGAGGTACTCGATGTGTTGAATGTAAGCAGCAGCTGCAGAGTCACATAGGCAGCGGCAGTGGGCTGTATTGGACTGTTTCAGCGCCATGGTGAGCTATGTTGGCTGTAAGCAGCAACAATACTACGCGCTGCGCTGTGGTGGATGCAAGCAGCACCTGAAGAGTCACAGAGGCAAAGTCAACAGGTTTGTGCACCAAGACAGCATGCACGCCTTGCTGGTCGGTTTGCAGTTCCCTGCGGCAAAATATCTTAAGCAGGTGCTGGTGCTACTGCAGGATATTTCAGGGTCGGACGTATTGCATCTCATGCTGAGTCTATCGCTGCAATCTTCACCCCTTCATGCCTATGCGTTGTTGCCGTGTCGTGTGCGCTTCTATGCTGTGCGGCTGAGGGTGCTGCTGTGTGCTGCTGAACTGCATCTTGCCTGCAGGGCAAGCACAGCCTGTTCCTGGGCGCTGTGGGCGCTGGTGCACGCATGAAGCTTGTGGTCAACATGGTCATGGGCAGCATGATGGGTGAGGCAAATTGCTGCTGGGGCTGCTGCTGCTGATGGCTGGTTTTGTTGCTCCCACTGCTCCTGCTGCTAAGCTGATGTTATGACATGGCTAGGGGCAGCATGATGTGCGACTGCTACGGCTGCTTCTTTGTGCCTACAACTGCCTCTGTGCTAGCTTGACACAATTGCTTTCAAGGTCCAAGCACTTCCCAGAGCGCCACAACTCTCATGCTTTGCTGCTGCTTCGCTGCTGCTGCTGCTGCTGACTTGATGTGCTGGATCCCTGCAGGTGCCTTCTGCGAGGGCATGGCGCTAGCAGACAAGTCTGGCCTATCACAGTCTGACCTGCTGGACGTGCTGGGCCTAGGAGCAATGGCCAACCCCATGTTTGCCCTGAAGGGGCCTGCATTGGTGGAGCGCCAGTACCCGCCGGCCTTCCCACTCAAGCACCAGCAGAAGGACATGCGGCTGGCGCTAGCGCTTGGGTGAGTGGATGCTGGCTGGTTAGAGGCAAGGAGGCCGGTGTAGTGCGTTGAGTGGCTGTCTAGTGCTTTGTGAGCCGGGCGGTTGGGATTGTGCACGCATCCCGTTGCATGAGTTGTGCACGAGATCAGCGGCATGCAGGGCATTGCAGAACTGCTGCTCGTGCATTTTGCGGAAACTGTGCCCTCTTGTGGTGTGCACACAGACAGATGGATCGTTGTCTGTGGCTCACCAAGACCTTTATTGACGTATGCTGATTGTTCGCTGATGCCTGATCTGCAGTTGGTGACTGTGCTGTGCCGCAAATTTTGCTGCATTGCAGGGACTCACTGAACCAGCCGCTGCCTGTGGCAGCAGCAGCGAATGAGGCCTACAAGCAGGCGAAGTCTAAGGGCTACGGGGACGTTGACTTTGCTGCAGTGTATGAGGCCACACAAGCTTCAGGCCTGAGCCTGAACTGATCAGGGGGCGTGAGCAGACGAGAGGGGCACAGAACTGGTCAAAGCCAGTTGCGGCAGCTGCCTGCTGTAAATGCAGGGGTGGTTGTGCATATATTCAAAAAGAGAGAACGAAGCCGCAACCTGAGAGAGAGGAGAGAGGGGAAAGGTGTTCGACGTCGGTGTCACAGAGGGCGCAGGAGTTGTGCGAGAGGAGAGAGCTTCGAGCTGCAACAGCGGAGGGGGCGAGAGGCCATGCTGGTGTTGATGCTCAAAGGTGTTGCACTACGTGAGATCCTACACCATACACAGCTAGCGGCCAGATTAAGACTTGGGTCTAGTGCTGTGTGATGTCACTGGTGAGAAAGGATTGGTGCTACAGCAGCTTGGGAGATTAGGCATGGTGCGGCAGCAGTTTGCTTAGTTATGCTGCTGCCACCATTTGCTCTGCAATATTGCGGTTGCATCGGTTGCATCGGATGCACTGGCATCAGCTCAACCACAGATCAGCATATGACATCATCTCTTACGGAGTGTGCTGATCAGCAAGCAAAGCACATTTACAGCTTGGCTGATCATGGACTTACTGTCTGTGCCTATCGCGCATGCTGTGCCCAGCTAAGGGGATGGGCCAACCTTGGTCAAGCTCTGGGTTGGTTTGCGTTATGCAGCCAAGCTGCTCCTGTTGCTCTGTGTTTGCTTGCTGGCCGCGGCAGCAAGTGTGTTGGCATAAGGAGCCTTCCATGGATCAACTCATGTGCATCACATTGTCCACATACAGCTGTACAGCAGCTTAGAGTCTGTTTTGAGGAGGAGGGCCGACCCGTCTTGAAGACAATCCGAGGCACGCAGCCTGAAGATGTGTGCCATCATTGCATCGGATGCGGTCCGCAGGTTGTCATGCGGCATGATGGAACATGAGCCACCAGTGGCCTTCCACAGTTGGTGCTCAAGTGTACATATGCCTTGTTTGTGCATGTGTGTGCTGCTGCATGCGCGTCTGGATTGACGCTCAGGGGCGCTGTATTGCAGAGGACTTGACTTGAGTATGAGAGTGCCACATGTCGTCACACAGTGAGCAGCAGAGGTTGACTCACCATCATTGCTTTGATGGCAACAAGTTGGCGAATCCAGCAACGTCTGCGGTTCTAATGTACCTGTCCTTTGGTTGACAATATTGGATTTTTTGCAACAGTTGAGGTGCAGCGCTGAGCATTCAATTGTGCTGCCAGCAGCAAAGTGCATGCAGCTGCCAGCTATAGCAGCATGTCATGCCATGACAGTGAGTACGGTGTACGCACTGTCGTGCGCAGCACCTGCTCGGTGTTCTGTTAGCTTCGACGCGTACGGCTGTGCTGATACAGCAGGAGACGTAGTGTTGTTGTGTCTGGTGTGCGACGGTTGTTCCGGCTGTTGAAGCGATAGCATAGCGGGAGCGGTTTACGCTCACCCCAGGTGTGGGAATGCAGCAGCACTCGTATGTGTGTGGAAACCTGCTCCATGTTCACACCTGCTGTACCATTCTTGATCCGCTGCGCTGCCAGTGCCATGGCATGGCATGTTATATGCAGCATCATGAAATGGCATTTCCTTTCACTCAGTGGGGAGGCCATCGCGCAGTGCGCCTCGTTTGGCTGCATCGGGTGTCTGTGCAGCAAGTAAGGTTCAACAGTTGCCTGCTGTACAGCAAGACATTGCTTGAGGTATGATGTTGCTTTCATCTGGAGCATAAATCTCTCCTTTTGGCAGTGGCTGTCAAGCCAGGCATGGCTTGGCAGTACAACCGACAGTACTACTGACCCCTGAGGGGTCAGCCAGGCACATTCGGCTGTCTTGTTTATTGGACGTTACAAGGGTACATGAAGTGGCCTTCAGATGCGGTGAGGGTAAAGCAGTCGTCAATGAGATGGTGATTTGGCTCGCGTTTTGACTTCAACAGATGTTGCTGGGCATGACTCACTGAGGTGCTGAGTTTGGGCAGAGCACGTCGAGCGTTGACCCATTGACGAGCGCAAGACAGGCGTGGCTGCCTGCAATCGAAGGCTACGCACTGTCCAGGTTCGCTGGACACTGCAGCCCACCAGCCAGCTCAGCACGATGTGACAATTGTCATCCAACATCTTCGTAATATACTTCATGTGCTGGTTCCGCGGTCAACCACTTATACGTCTGATGCTATGCTTATGATTCCGACGCCAGTTTGAAGCCTTATGCCTGTTTGATGTGCCTCCGACACTGAGACGTGATCGGCAGATAACGCAGCTTTGCTAGTGAAACACTTATATTTCAAGACCATGCATAGCTTGGATAACGACGTTCATAGTCACGCTGGCAGCGATTGCGACAGCGAGGACTTCGACGTGTGCTTCATCTGCCTGGACGGCCCCCGCCAGCAGGAGCCTCTTGTGTCTCCGTGCAGCTGTCCCAGAAAGGTCCATGCAGCCTGCCTGGCCAAGTGGCAGCTCAACTGTGCGGGCAAAGAGTAGGTGCACAGCTCGACAGGGATAGCGGCCTAGGCTCGCCTGACCTCATGAGGTTATCACTAGTTTGCTAGGTTTACCTTGACAGCTATGCCAGTGCTCAGCATGCAGCCATCTGCTGGGCGGGCTGTTAACCTCAAGGACTTGGTATCGGCCAGCGCATGTGGTCGCGCTCGCGCCCCTCCAGAGCTCTTTTATTTACGATCTTCTTTTCCCGCATGCAGTGAGGAGACACGGTGCCGCTTCTGCCACTCTGTGCTGCCGGACTGGCGCCCAGCCCTGACCCCGCAGCAGCTGAAGCCCGCAGCCAGTGTGATGTCGGTCCGGTACCGAGGCGTAACCTACAGGATAACGTATACACCTGGACCTGACGGGCTGGAGCACTTCCTGGCCACTCTGCAGGCCATAGGCATCAAAGTAGCCAGCGCAAGCCAGGTCACCTTCCTGTGCCGCTCTCCTGACACAGGTGTGCACTGCTGCTGCTCCTTGGCTGCTCAAGCATCATTAGAGGCCCTTAAGAAAGAGAAAGGGTGGTAGTGAAGCCTGTGCATGCTTGAAAGAGTGTGTCAGCAAAAGTTTGCGTCACGCTCAAGCTGTCAATAGTCTTGTTGAGCCATCCATGCGCGGCATCCTGCATGTACTGCTTCCTGCACACCGCACGCTGCAGCGCAGCACCAGGGAGATGGCTGCCCTTGCTTTAGCACTGCGCCATGCATGGGTGTTCAGCATACGCGTGTGTGTGTTCAGCAAAATGAATGAGTCAGTTGGTGGTGGTTGTCTCTTGGTCCCAGTATCAATGCTCCATGTGGTTGCAATGATGTTGGTTGTGGCTGCTATACATGGCGAGCTTGTTACCGCAACGCAGCGTTGCTTCGGCACCATAACGCTGCTGTCCCAAGGAACATAACACGAAGTCGTGTTACAGCAGCTCTCTACTTTGCCCAGTCTTCTGCGACCACCCCATATCACACCAGCTGCTTCTGCTGCTGCTGCTACTTTCCTGCAGGCGAGGAGATGTCCCTGAAGGGCCTGAAAGCCTTTGATGCAGCTGCCTACTGCGCCTCCATCACAGCAGCAAAGCGCGTGCAGAAAGACGCAGACAAACGCCAGCGCAAGCTTGCGGCACAGCAGCAGCACCTGCAGCAGCAGCACGAGTCCGACGCAGCACGCCACTCAGATCACTCAGATCATGATCTGGGCGTGCGACCAGAGGCAGGGCCAGACTCGCCTCGCTCCGCAAACTGGTGCAATGACAGCAGGCGTGTGGTACATGTGCATGCAGAGGCAGGCAGCGGCAGTGCAGCACGACGAGGGGCATCCTCGTCTGCCGCAGCAGCTCGCGAGCATGCCAGCCGCGCACATGCAGCGTTCTACACAGCAGCAGCAGGCAGCAGCGGCAACCTTGCAGCCGCAGGCGCAGCAGCAGCGGTGCAGCAGCAGCAGCAGCAGCATGCTGCTGCCGCCAGCTGGTGGCGCCGCGCTTTGGCCTGTATGCACTTGGCACCCCAGCAGCAGCAGCAGCAGCCTAGCAGGCAGCGCACTGCAGCATAGTTATGCATATTATGCTGCATGCGTGTTTCGCTTGCTTGCTCAAGGGTGTCGCTGCAGGCTGAGATGGTGCTTGCACAGCTGCGATGTCTGCAGCTTTGCCAGTGTTCCTGGGTATGCACTTCGTACGTTTCTTGTTTGATGACAGCGTCAGTGCTGATGACTCACAGCTTGCAATCATTCAAAAGTTATCGGGTGCATCATCCCCTGCCTAGTAACACGCACAATTGATTTTCTGTGCTTTGGGTTGGCAGCTGGATTGTGTGTGCTGCGGATCGGCAGCTGGTCTGAAGCAGCGTGCCGCACAGCCGTGCGCACACATGCCTGTTGGTGTTGGCAGCGGCGTACCACCTGTGCGTGTGAATCATCATCTTAACTCTTCTCCAGGAGCTTGTGCATGCTGTCAGTATTACACACAACAACACAGCCATATATCTGCACACATGCCACATACTTGCACACATATGGAGGTCACTCTGGTCTGCGCTGTGAGGTCTCTTCATCAGCTGTGGCACGTCTGCTGTGCCTCGCGCTGGCAGCAGCTGAGGGTTCGTTGCATGGGTTTTTTGGCTTGCATGTGTCAGCAGAACACGGTGTTGCCTACTGAGCGCTGCTGCGGGCATGTTCAGCCCTAGTGGCAGCAGAACTGCTTGTTAACCGTGCGTTGGTTAGGAGTCTGCAACCTCTGGAGCTGCATATATGTTTGAGTACTGCCATGCAGCAGCAGCAGCAGCGCATTGCGTAGCTGCTGCCTATTTGTGGTGGAGCTGCATATGTCATGGTGTTACAGCTGCTGGTACGTGGTGCAGCAACACCTTGTGTTGCAGCTGCAGTCTTTGCTGCACAGTACTTGGCTTGCTCGCTTCCGGGTGCTTGCTTCCGGGTGCAGCGCAGCACCACCTCTTTGAGTTCTTTGTACATAGTATTCTGTAGGTGTGTGCGGCAAGAAAGGACGCACAGGCGCAGCCAAATGCAATGCTGCTTGGCTAGCTGTTTGTGGTGACGTAGGACTACACTTTCAATGTGTATATTGCAGCAATCTGGGTGTGTGTTTGCATGCGTCTGCGCTGCCAGCGATGCGCTGACAACTTTGTGGTGGAGCATGCATAACAAGTAGCTGATTTCAACGGGTCTGCTTGGGCAGGGGCGAGAAGTCAAGCAGCAAACCGGTTTTAGTAGGGGGGCTCGGTGTTGGCAGAGGCGGCCAGACTGACTTCAAAGAACTGGCTGCAATGCCAGACTCGCAGGTATAGACGCAGCTGTGGCTATGCACAGTGTTTGTGCATGTTGTTTTTTTGAATCCCCAGTCCACAGCGTACCGTGGTGTGTGGGGGGGGGGCCTGCTATGCACTGCTTGCATGCATGAGCAGTCACTCAGCCCTACTATCTGTGTTGTTTGAGATGCACACCGTTTCAGCTGCACGTCTGGTGTGGATTGATTGGTCTTTTGCTTCGTGGCCAGTGATCTTGATGTTTAGCAGGTTTCATCTATAGTTCAACAGCTCGTGGCTCATCAGTATGCTATGGAGCTGCGCCGGTTCGTCACGTGCGCTGGTGTGTATGTTCCATTCACACCGCGCTTCTGTGCATGCATAGCAGCGCTGCAGGCCGTGGCACATACAGCGGTGTCATGTTTGTCATTTAAAAAGGTGTTGTCTCGGTCCTGCTGTGCAGGAGTTTCCCCAGCTGTGCCGTGCCTGTAACGCTTTGGCCATTGTAATGAAATGTAGCTCTGTGCTGTGCTTCTGCTTTGCATGGCTGTACACGTGCACATGGCGTTCTTTACAGCAGACCATTGTTATTGTCAAACCTGGACTTGGCAGTAATCAACAGACGGGTGAACGATGCCATCGTGTGGCACCACGATCAACAAGACGGCGACTGGTGAAATCGTCTGACACCACAACTGCGATGCGATCACCTCTGGGGACACAGTTCAGAGCCCTAGCTAGGGCTACACCATCAGCAGGTGGCGTGCATAGGCATACACAGTGGCGCTCGCGAGCCTTTCATGTCACTAAATAAACAGAGTACAATTTTTGATACCTCGGCTCTAGCATCAGGCTGCTCTGTGCTGACTTTATCGGCGACGTGGCCGAGACCTTCACAGCGAAAGATAGCTGCTCGAGGGCAAGGAGCAGAATTCAAAGGATGCTCAGGTGTTGACATCATAGCCAGGAGGCTAGATGATGCGCCACATGGCCTCAGGCTGGATGATAGCTGCTGCTGGTGAGGTGTCAGCAGCAGAGTTGCTGCATAATGATCGTAATCCCGGCATCTTTGCTACGCGTAAGGACAGGTTGGAGTTCACTCAGGACAACTGTGTTGTAAACGATTGTAGGTGCAGCAGCTGCTGGCTGCACTATGGTCACCAGGAAGTCCAGTCGCAGGTCCAGGCACGCTCAGGCACGTCCAGTTGCCACACATTGCGTCCAGTTGGCTGTTTGCGAGTCCAGGTGCACGTCCTGGCACCATGCAACTTGACATGTGCTGCTGCTGCAACGTTGACTCCTGAACTAAGGCGTCACCGCCGGGTCGAACGCATCGCATGGGTGTTTTCTGCTATTTACCGCTTGAATGTGGCCCGTTTGGCAGCTTTCGTGCTTATGCAACCTGCTGCAGGGTTTGTTGATACCAGCGCCGGTTATCACAGCAGATCATGCCATAAATTTACATTGATTGTGAAAAAACAGGCTTCCAAGGGTGGCTGCCTCGAAGACACTGCTGCATTTGTGAACTAAAGCCTGTCACCGACCTGCTGTGACCATTCTGCGATCCTCATCATGCAAATCCAATGTCGATGCCCGTAAACAAAGGATTTGCAGGGTTACTCTGGCTATCATCAGCCTTTCTGAACGACACAAGCGCACAAAACATCTCGCGGGCCCGCTTGCCGAGTCGCTTTTTAGATGACGTTGTAAATGCCTAAAACTAAAACAAAACGTTACAATGCTTACGAAGATGCCCCCAAGCGCCCGTCAAATAGCGTGCCTGGAGAAGTGGAGAGGCACTGCCCCGTCTGCGGCGCCTGGGATGACTGCAGCAGCTCCACATGGTACCGAAAACATGGAACTGGCAAATGCGACTCAAAGAACACGCGACAGGGTGCAGGTACGGCATGCCTACCAACTGCAGTAAAACTTGCAGGTGTCACTTACCAGCCTGCAGGCTAAGCATTCGCTAGCGTCACCAAGCAGGCACAATGGCTAACAGCTGGCTTAGTGCGAGGCTGCTGTCCAGCACTTGCTTTCTTGCAGCTCCCAGGGCGGGTTCCTGCTGTTGTAGCTCACACAGTTGCACCATCTGCAGGTGTGCAGCAGGAGGCTGTTGGTGCCAGCCCAGGACAACAGAGAGGAGCAGCAGCAGCGTCAGCAGCAGCAAGAGCAGCAGCAGCAGCTGCATCAGCAGCAGCTGGAGCAGTATCACCACCAGCAGCAGCAGCAGCAACACCACCACCAGCGGCAGCAGCAGGATCACCTGCAGGAGATGACGGAGGACCTCCATTCCTTGAAGATGGTGCCCATGTCCATACGCCTGCTGCCAGCTGGCAGCAACATGCTGCATCAGCTGCTGCTGGTGCTGCTGCTGCTGCTGCTGCTGCTGCTGCTGTGTCGGCCAACGACATTCCTGCAACAGCTGCAGCGGCAGGTCATGCAGCTGATAGCAGTGAGGCTATGGCAGCTGCTGTGGCAGACATCCGTGCAGCACAAGCAGCAGCACAAGCAGCAGTGGCAGCTGCTGCAGCAGCTGGGGCAGTTAGGCTTGGCGCAAGTGCAGTATGCAACAGTGATGATGCTGACTTGCTGTTGCAGCAAGTACACCTTGGTCCAGGCAGGGAGTCAGCTATCCAGCAGCTTCAGTTCACACCTGATCAAGAAGCTTGGGTGCGTCAGCAGCTTCTTCAGGAGGATGACGACGAAGATGGAGAAATCAGCAGTGAGCCCGAGGAACATGCAGCAGCAGCTGGTGATGACGCTGGTGATGGCAGCCCAGATGACCAAGATACAGCTGATGCTGCTGCAGCTGCAGCTGCTGTTGAAGCAGCCATGGCTGTTGCAG
Organism: Tetradesmus lagerheimii; assembly: GCA_902809745.2. NCBI lineage: Eukaryota > Viridiplantae > Chlorophyta > Chlorophyceae > Sphaeropleales > Scenedesmaceae > Tetradesmus > Tetradesmus lagerheimii. Next base: position 18,442 of record CADDIJ020001047.1, on the reverse strand, counting down.
ATGGGGCAGCAGGCGCCGCAGATGCATGGGTGGCAGGAGCAACCCCCGGTGCATCAGGTTGTACGCACACTCCTGAGACAGCTGCTGCCGCTGCTGCTGCTGCTGCTGCTGGTGGTGGTTCTTCTGGCGATGGTGCTGCGGTTGCGCCTTGTTGCCTTCTTGATCTCGCCCCACACCTCCTCACAAACTGTGTCTAGGTCGCGACCTCCAGATCATCACAGCCAAGGGGGCGATACGCCTGCGCAGATGCCTGCAGAAGGCGCTGCAGGGCAACGCAACAGTAGTTTCCACAGTAGACGATAGGCAGCTAATGCTCAAGGTGGAGGTGCTAGGCAAGGTGGCAGGCAACGGGAGGGCCACAGGTAAAGCAGCTGGATGTGCAGGCAGGATGCCTGAGGCAGCTGCGCCACTTACCCAAGCTCAACGCCCCAAGCAGCAGCACAGTGCCACGCACATCCATGTTCATATGTCACCTAAGTTGGTGCTATGCACTGCAGGTGCCAGCAGGGCCAGGAGCACAGGCAGGAGTATGGCCAGGCATGCCAGCAGCAGCAGCGCAGCAGCAATGTCAACAGCAGCAGCAGCAGCACCAGGAGCCGCAGAAACACCAGCGGCTGAGGACAAGTCAAGCAAGCTGCTTTCAAGAGTGTTTGTCATGTGGCCGAAGCACACACAGACTGTGCTGGTACGAACATGCACATACACTGCTCTGGATATGGCACACTATGTTCGGTCACAGAAAAGTTAGAGCAAATGCATATGCGCGTGCTTCCCAGCTCAAAGCGCGCATGCTGCAGCACTCAGCAGCTTCAAGCAACAGCACCTGCAAACAACAGCAACTGCAAGAGCTGTGTCGTTGTTGCGCTTCACCTTGCGCAGTATGCTGCTTTTGCCCGCAGCAATTATGCATGCACTGTATGCATACGTGCAGTGACGCTGTGTTGTGCGTGTGCAGGCGTTCAAGACCACAAGCGACGGCAACCTAGATCTGGACGACATGGGCAACCCCAAGGTGGACCACAAGAACAGCTGCTACAAGGGGCAGTGCATCAAGGTGTCCGATAAGGACCTGGTGTGGGAGTCGCTGCGCCTGGCCATTGTCCAGGTGATGGAGGACGTGTTCGGCGTGAGCACCCAAGATGCTGCAGAGAAGATCAGAAAGTGAGTGGCAGCATGCTTTCCAGAGGAAGGCCATTGTGTTACAGTTGTCCTTCTATAGCTTTGCAGCTCTTGCATCAGTCAAAGTCTTGTGATCAGATGCACAAGTGCACAGAGAGCAAGGAGGGACAGTTGCTGACTTAGAGGCTGCGACCGTTTTTGTAGCCGATGACCACACAACGTTGCACTTGAGAACTCGAAATCACCAAGAAAAAATGTTGGATGCTACAGTTGCTGCCACCTCCCTTGCTGCCGCAGGAAAGCCTCCCAGCAGGCCAAGACCATTGAGCACGCCCATGCAGCGGCTGATGCTGCCAAGACAGCAGCTATTGCGGAGATGTTGAGGGCAGCAGAACATGGCAGCATGGGCGCAGAGGCAGCAGACGAGATCAGCGAAGCAGTGGAGGCAGCAGTGGCTGCTGCAGTGCCAGCCACCGTCACAAAGCGCAAAGATCTCGCGGCAGCTGAAGCAGCAGCAGATGCCTGGAAAGAGAGCTTCTGGGAGCTGTACGAGCGACGGCACGAGCAGCCTGCGCCACTGCCAGAGCAGCTGCTGCCGTTCGCAAAGCTCGCGGACAAGGCAGCTGAGCGGCGCGCAGCGACAGCACAGGGTGTCACAGATGAGGAGTTCGCACGCGCCCTGGGCGAGACTGCAGAGCTGGCCAGCCAACAGCCTGCACCTGGCAGCCTGGTCGCCCGCTGGTTCCCAGATCAGGTGAAATGACAAACACATTGTCAAGACAGCAGCATTTTGGAAGTGTCTTTAGCTCTGTGATGGTGAAGTGCTTTCGTAATAGCATCTGCTGGTGTATGAAGTGCAAGTGCTGGTTGGCCAGATGCACTGAAAGTATTTCAAATATCAACCACAATCAGGGCACATAAGCGTATCGTGCTCTACCTCATGTATGATCTATCTTGCTGCACCGCTGCAGGCTCCGGGCGGCGCTGCAGATGTCCCAAGGCACAGCGCTGGAGCAGCAACAGCAGGGCACGAAAAGGTGGGCTACACAGTTGTGCAGAGTCATGCAAGGCAGCATGGGTGGTGTGTGCCAAAGGCGCCACACATTCAACATTGCTCTGACAGCAGCAACAGCGGCAACAGCGAAAGCAGCTACCAAACATGCTTGATGCTATTGTTTCTTGTGTGAGATGTGTCTGGCTGATACCGGCAGCAAGATATAATCTGCCACAGCGCAAGCTTAAGGCTCAGCAAGCTTATTGACTGTTGATGTGCACAGCTGCTGAGCTTGCTCTTCTGCTTGTGTTTTTGTCTGCATGTGGCACGCGTTCAATTTTTGCTGTGTACCTACAGACAGCAGACACAGCTGCTGGCGGCACCGCAGGAGCGGAGCAGCACCGGGTGAGTGACACCATCCTTCTGCTGCAGTGACGGCCTATGCAATGATACATCTTCCTGCAGACTGCAGCAGCACAATCACAACTGCAATTGTGTATTTCGACAGGCGGTAAGAAGTGGTGTTTTTTTTGGTTGGAACCAGCATGGATGTTGGGGGCCATTAGTACAGCAACAGTGCAGAATGCAGCAACAACATCATCAGCTGCTGTGCAATCCATATGAAAACTTCAGAAAAATGCTGATGCTTCATTAGCAGTCGTTTGTTTTGTTGTTACCACACCAATGCAGGCACCCTCACAGTCCGGAGATGGCTCCGCAGGCAGCACTGGAGCAACAGGAGAGCGGCAGGTGGGTGACTGCACGGTTATTGCAGGGGTTGTGAGACTGATGTGGGACAGGGACGGCATATACAATGCCGTAAAGTTCATGACCACTGGTTATTTGTCTGCGCAGCAAAGCCTTGAAGGCAAGCACTCGCATACAGTCATTTATGTCTGTTTTCATGTGTTTGTGATTTAAACTTGTGCCGCAAATGATTCCCTGCTGCAGGCACCTGGCAACCGCGCGCCCAGCGCAGCAGCTCAGCAGCGCCAGCCTGGCTGTCAGGCGAGCATGGATGGCAGCATGCAGTGCTCAGGCGGCGGCATGCCCTCGGCGCCAGGGGGGGTTACGCCTGGCGAGGCGCAACTGGCAGGCAGGCTCAGCATTGCTAGTGTTGGCGACGGCAGCATGGCTGTTCGGGGGGCACAGGAGGCAGATGGACAAGATAGCCCTTTAGATGCTGCGGTCGAGAACTGGTTGCGTCAGCAGCAGCAGCAGGAGCAGCAGCAGCAGGAGCAGCAGGAGCCGGAGCACTTGCAGCAGCAACAGCAGCAGCAGGAGCAGGAGCACTCCCAGCAGCAGCAGAGGCCGCAGCAGCAGGCTCCAGCAACGCAAACAGTCAGCGGTGCACCTCAGCAGCTGCTGCGCAGCGGCAATGTACAGTTGCCAGCGCAGCCGCAGCAGTTGAGCCAGCAGCAACGCCTGCAGGGGCAGCAGCAGCAGCAGCATGATGAGACGCAGAGCCTCGACAGCGCTGTGGCTGCTGGGGTAGGCAGCCACGCCTCCAGCACAGCACACAGCACGCGTGCTGTGCATGACCAGCACCCACGGTCTGCAGCTGCACCTGCGGCAGCTAGTGCAGCTGGTGCTGGCAAGGGCTCACCTGGCGGTGCTGCTTGGAAGAACCTGAACAAGCTGCTAGGCGCGCATCACGTGCCTCCAGAGTTGGTGCAGGAGATTGGACTGGCCAGGGTGAGCTGTCTGGTGACACTTGATTCAGCATGATGCTTTTGGAATTTCAATTCTTTTCTTTCTCTGGTGTGCTGTCCAGGTTTCCTGTGAGTCTGCAGAGAGCACCGAAACAGGCGCAGTCACCTTTGTCTCTTCAACTTGAAATTCCCATACGGCGCATGCAGCTACATGGTGGTTTGGAACATATGACACTGCTCTGGTAAGTCATTGCGTCCTGACTGCAAAGGATAGGCGTGACAACAATCGATGGCAGCCAAATGACCACGCGTTGCATTATCAACACTGCACACTTACTGTTGCTGTACAGGTCCAAGCTTTACAAGGCGTCTCAGACAGACATGCATACACTGCCATCAGTGCTGCTGCAACTGTTGTCCCGCTGCACTTGCAGGAACACATGTCAAGTGCACAGCATTTTTTCATTGAGTCCCCTGAGCAGCCTCTGACGTATGTGCATGCATCTGCTGTTGTAAATGCTGTTTGCAGAAAGGCGTGGTTGGAGCTATGCAGGCCGGAGACCGCCCAACCGTTGACCAGCTACGCAGGGATGCCACAAAGGGCTTGCTGGCTTTCCTGCCAACTGCAGCGAGCAAGGTAGCTGAAAAGCACGGCAAAGACCACGACGGGGACAAGGCTGAAGTGAAGCGCCTGAGGAGGAAGCGCAGGGCTGAAGCAGCAGGCAAGAAGGGTGCCGACAGCGGCGCAGGTGGGGCGGCAGGCGGCAGCAGGCAGCAGCGTCAGAAGCGGCAGCCGCCAAAGCGCAAGAAGCAGGAGTCTGAGGAGTCAGAAGAGGAGGCAGACAGCGACAGCAGCAGCAACAGCAGCAGGGACGAGGACGAGGCTGCAGGCAACAGCGATGACATGGATGATGCAGCAGCAGCAGCAGCAGCAACAACGAATGGCAGGAGCAGGAGGGCAGGGGCAGGTAGGAACCAGAGATTGGAAGAGTATGAGAGGTAGGGACAGGGCATGCTGAGGGAAGGCCCACCACGTTAACCTGTTGGTGTTGACGTGAGTGTGTATTTCATACAATGGTGTGAGCAGTGGTGTTCAGCGGTTGTGTCTTTTTGATAGCAGAAGATGCTGCTGAGCATCAAAGCACTGCATCAGCATTTGTCTTTGTGCATGATGCGTTTGCTGTTTGGTGTTTACAGTCGTGTCCTGCAAGCCTTCACATGCATGCACATTGTGCAGTGGCAGCAGGCAGTGGCCAGTCACCAGTGCCGAGGGCCACCACCATCGAGGTGTTCTTGACTGCAGCTTTACTGTGGCGTCGAGATACGCATATAGTGCTTTTTGTTTACAGCTCTTCTGGTGCTGTAACACGTGTCCAGTCGCACGTCCAGTGCTCGTCCAGTTTGACGTCCAGTCTGCCTCCTCGACGTCCAGTGCACAACTGGACGTGCTCACGTCCAGTCCCAACTTGACGAGCCACATGTCACGTCCAGTGGCATGATGTGCAACTGGACGTGCCTTGACTTGCATCTTGATTGTCTGGTGACTATAGTGGGTGCGTGAATGCGACTCTGATGTAGAGGCCATCCTTGCTTGGGTTGTGCCCACAGGCCGCTGGTGTCACTTGCCACTTCAGGATAATGGACATTCTCATGCCCTGCGTATCAAGAAGTCACAAAAGGCTGGTGGCAGGCTCATCCTGGCTGACATCCGGCGCTGGCCACTCGATGCAATAAACAAACTATTGCGGTTGCTGCAGAATTCGTCTCATGCCAAGGCTATGCACTGCGTACTGCTGCTTCCAAAGGATAAGCTGCCAGCCAGAGTACGGGAGCGCAGGATTAAAATATTGCCTGTTGATCTTACAACATTAAGCCACTGTCACTCTCAAAATAGAGAGAATAATCAGTCTGCTTTCCGCCTCCCCAGTGGGTGAGGCGCGGTTGCCGATGCCGAAAGGTATGGCTTACAAGGATTGATTATTATTATTATTGTCACTCTCAACAGATGAAGCAACAGCAAGCTGCAGTGCTGGTTAAGTGTAACAGGTCACACTTGTTGACAGAACAGTCTCAGCTGCTGGAAACCTATCAGCAATACATCAGAAACCAGCGTCAATTGTTGGGGCTGCTACATTCGCCCTAGCATTATGCGTGTCAGGTCTGTGACGGTTCACACTGTGCTACTGTAGCTGATCTGATCAGTTATCATCATTGCCGCCCACAATGAGGCAGCCAGGATCTACGTACGGTGGTACTTTCCCCTTACCCTTCCAGTCTGGGTAGTAAGGTTTCCTTTGAAAGTACCTCATGCGGAACTTTGCAACAATATTATCTAGGGTCTGGACACAATCAGGGCTCAGAAAACCTTCCTTGTTTAGCAGGTGATGCCAAAGTATCAGAGAGCTTGTGTCAAACGTCTTGCCAATCTTCTTGCCTTCATGCCTCGCAAAAGCAAGAAAGTCGAAAATCAGCTGTTTTTTCTCAGCAGGGGATTCACTCAATGCACATGCAATGCTCATCGCTTCTGACCTAGTAATTTTCATGCACATCACAAACTTAAGTGAAATGCATACACAAAGTGTGCATGAAGTCAGTAATGAAGACTACATTATTGTACAGCCGCTGTACTGAATAATTAGTAATTGCTACAACTAGCAGGACTACCCAGCCACTGGAATAGCCCAAAGATGTCGCTGGTGGACACTAATAGGAAAGCAAAAGTGTGCACGCACATAACCCACGCATTTTTTCAGTGCTGGATATTGAATTTGCTACATTCAATGCACACACTGCCCATGGCACAGCATGATGTGAAGTTGCATAAGCAGCTCCCCGGCCGCAAACTACTACCTGTGGAGCAGCTTGCACAGCTGCATGGGATTGCCTTGCCACAAGAGCATGAACTCCTGAGCAGCTACTCAATGCGACGCTGGCTGACAAGAAAGATTGCTACTCAGCAAGGGTATCACAAAGAGGTGTACCAGCGGATTAAGAGTGATCCAGAGAGGCTGATGCTTTATAGGTCATCAACGAAGAAGAGAGTGCAGGCATGGCGTGCCAGGCACAGCAAAAGAACAGCTGTTGTGCAAGCCCGAGTTACTGTTGGTCTCAAATGAAGACCTCTCAAGAGATGAAGCAAGAGATGCTTATGAATGACAGACAATGCATCAGTTGCCCAAAGTGTCAGCAAGTGGGCACACCAAGATCAAGCCAATTTGATATCAGGTTCAGAAGTGGCTTGATTAATGCAGCTGATGCACACCAATTTGATATCAGGTTCAGAAGTGGCTTGATTAATGCATCTGATGCATACCATGGATTCAGTGGTGCACAATAAAAATTAGGCACCCCAAAATTGTGTTCAGGCTGCTAGCTATTCAACTGCAGTATTGTAGTATGGGTGATGCTACTTTGCACCGGGTATCCCTGAGGGTAATTTAAAGGAAGAGTGGAAGCATGCTGAGCTACTAGATCATAGTATGCCTTGAAGGACCTCATCCCTTTCCAGCTAGTACTAGAACTTCAGCAGTTGATCAATGATTATTTAAAAGTCACATGTCACTTGTGCGTTCATTCACACACCCAAAAAGTGTTCTCTGATATTGAAATGGCCAGCGTTACAACTTGCAACTGGTATGGTTTTACTCGGTTCAGTGGCCCACATGGCGCCAAAGCTGCTATGCAAGAGTTTGCCAAGGAGCTGCAAGCGCCTGTGCTACAATTGCAGGTGACTGAAGGCCGTGGCAAGTGGCCTTCAGGCTGCCCCCACCCCCCGGGCTCTCCGCGCTACGGCCGTGGCTTTGTAGCACTCACAGCCACCCCTCAGAACATAAGCAAGCTGGCAAATCTAATGGCAACCCGACTGCACCCAGCCCGTAATCACGTGAATGAAATCATTAAACAGGACACCCCAGTCAAAGTCATTTTCGACTTTGACAGTGACGTGGGCCTCCCTGGTGACCTGTTTCCGACCCGCCAAGACTTCTGTGACAAGGTTCAGGTGGCATTGACCAGCATCATGGCCAGTGACTTTGGGGTCCAGCTCAGCCCCACCAGTTTTGTTTGGATGTTCACGAACTACACATACAAGGAGAAGTTCAGTGCTCACCTGGTAATCCACCATGTGATGCCGAATGGGAGTATGTTGGTGGTGCCAACTCAGCACCATACAGAGCAGCACGCAGGCTCTCGCTACTTTCTAGACAGGTTGATACAAGAGCTGCCACATGTTGAAGCCGTCAAGGATTACAACATCTACAGTCGTGACAGGGAGATGCGCCTGCCGTATGCTTGCAAGCATAATGAAGATCACATCCCAAACTGGAGGCCAGGCACGCTCATGTTTGCAGACTCATACCGGCCATTTGCGGATGCTCTAGTTACATACTTTGGAAACAGGCCGTTGCATGTGTTGCAGTTGCCGACTGTTCAGCCAGCAAGGCCCATCCGCTGTAAAGGCTCAAAAGTTGCAGCTGACAGGGCCAGCGGCACCAACAGGGCATCTCCTCCAGCACACTTGACATGCTCTGATGTTGAGCAGCTGGTATTGGACTGCCTGCGTGAGAAAGCACACCCAACAGTCTACATGTGCATAAAGGGAGACGTCTATGACAGGTGGGCTGCGCCACGATTCACCTACTCTGACCGCTCAGAACTGTGCTGGTGCGGGCACACACATGATCGACAGCACTTTGCAGCTTGGGTGGTGGGAAATGAAGTGTATGCACAGTGCTTCTCTGACAAAGCAGCAGCAGATTGCAGTGTAAGCAGGACCGTCAGGATTGGCCACCTGGAGGATGACTTTGCAGAGGCAGGTGATTTGGAAGTCTGCTTGAGGTTCTTGACATATGAGCCTGGATCACACATCTTGAAGGAGCCTGTTGCTGGGGCCATCAGCAAGCAAGCGGAGCCACTCCTGGAGAAGGGTCAACGGTCTATCCTGCAATACGCTGCTAAGCACCACGGTGGCGTGGCCCCATCCCGGCAGTCTCGTTGCAACCGTGGCAAGGCACCCCACAAGCATAAAGTGAAGCCAACACTAAAAAACAGGCAGCAGTCCATCTTGTACTACTTTCAGCGCACCTCACCACAAGCCACCAGGGCACCTCGAGCGGTGTGTGCCCAAAACCATGAAGAGGAGCCAGTCAAAAAACAGAGGCAGCAGTCCATCTTATCCTATGTACAGCGCAGCGCACAGCAGGCCCCGGTGTTCTCAACAGCAGATACTGTCACTCAGTATCTCAGCAAAATCATTGACCAGCTGCTGGGCATGGAGGAGCCGGTGCTCTGCATCCAAAGCCCAATGGGAACCGGCAAGACATTTCTCTTGCAGGTTCTGATCCGTGAACTGGACTTGCTGGTGGGCAGGCTAGAAATGCAGGTAGGCAGGCCAGCACGGGTGTGTGTGGTGACGTACAGAACAGCATTATCACTCAGCATGATGGCGTCACTGGAGGACCTGGGCTTCGTCAACTATCTGGACGTGAAGGGAACAGACAAGCTGCAGCTGGCAGAGAAATGCATCGTCCAACTTGACAGCATTGGGATGGTGATGTGTGGCCGTGTGATTCCTCACTATGATCTGGTGGTGTTGGATGAATCTGAGAGCACACTACATCATGCCACCGCCAAAACACACGGGTCCAGGCAGCGGCTGACCTTTGACACCTTCTGTAGCATTGTCAAACATGCTGACCGCGTGCTGGTGATGGGTGCACTGCTTGGCAGAGAGACAAGAGCATACCTGAGGTCACTGGGCAGGCCACCAAGGGTTGTGCGCAACACATGGAGGTCAGATAAACCGCGTGTATTTGAGTTTACCAATGACCAGGACACATGGGTCAGCACTCTAGTGGCAAGGCTGCGCAAGGGACAGAACTGTGCAGTAGCCAGCATGAGCGCAACAAAGCTGCAGAGTCTGAAGAGGTACCTGGTAGCAGAAGGGGTTCTGAAGGAGGAAGAGATCCTAATTTACGATTCGCACACCAACGATGAAATCAAAAGGCAGGTCAGGGATGTCAACAGCCATTGGGTGCGATACAGGTTGGTGATGTGGAGCCCTGCCGTAGAAGCCGGTGTCGATTTCAACGTGCCACATTTCCACAGCATGTTTGTCATCATCAGCAATATGAGCACAGTTGCCATGGGAGAAGTACAAAGCCAAGGCCGTATACGGACCCTGGAGAACCAACATGTGCTGTGCTGGTGCCTAAGAGGGGTTGCCTGGGATCCTGCAGGACAGGAGGTGCGCCCTGAGGATGCAGTTCAGCATCTGCGCTGGCACCAAGACATCATACGCAGTCATTGCAGTGGCAAGGGGGAGGGCAACTTCAGCCTAAATAACTTTGGTACCAACCTGCTGACAAATGGAGAGGAGAGACTGGAAAATAGTGAGACGGCACTGCTGCCTGCTCCAAGCACGCCAGGCATGATTGTGGCCAGCCACAACTATGCACGCATTGTCAACAGCAGAGAGCGCCTGCTGCCAGAGATCATCAAGCTCATTGAACACCAAGGGCACAGATGGCAACAGGGCAAGTGGCACAGTAGCAAGGTGCCAGACCCAGACGTGAAGCTTCCATCTTACAGCAAGGCAGAGATGTTGCTGGGCGCTTTTGTCATTGAAGGTCCAGAGCAACTGGAGCAACTTTTGAGACTACAGAGCAAGTGCCAGCTGACTAGGGAAGAAAAGGCAGCGCTTGCTCGGCACTTCTTCTGTGCAAAGCATCACATCAAAAATGCAGCACTGAACGCAGAATTCCTACGCCATCATTCAGCTGAAGATCAGGATGCTTCCTGCTTAGACGTGCTAATTGCCGCTCTTGGTCACATTCATTGGATTGCCCCACACGAAGCCAGCCTGGCAGATGATGGTCAGGAGATGGTCACACCTGTGCGCTTAAGGGTTGTACTGCTTGCAGAGGTTTTCAGAGCGCTGCAGGTAGACAACATACTGGCATGCACCTCAGTTCACCTGACTGCTGACAAACTGCAGGCCTTGAAATTGTGCAAAGCATTCAAAGATAACAAGGAGGCTCGGAGAGCATTCAGCATTGGCAGCAGGGGCAACAGCGGATTTGCCAAGGCAGCAGCTGGCAGCTTTTCCAAGCGTCTGAGTGCCATGTTTGAGCGTGCCGGTCTGAAAGCCAAGTCTTGTGATGAACAAGTCAAGGGAGCAAGTCGCGAGTACACGCTGTGCTTCAATGCCGAGCAGCAGCAAAGCATGGCAAAGCTTGTGAAACTTGCAGCAGGGCACCATCCAGCCCGCTGTTGGAGGACACCAACCATATACACCTTCCTCCAACAGCTGCAGTTGGGCAGCTATGAGCAATACGTTGCCTCGGATGGTGCATGGTTTGGTGGTAGTCAGGGATAGGGCTCTGCCCAGTAGTGCTGGTATGCAGTGGGGCCCCCACTGAACGGTTCAGTGGTGACTGTACAGTACAGTACAGTGATTGATTGAGAATGTTTGATCACTGTTCTTGTTCACTCAGTGCAGCCTGACCAGATGCAGCAGCATTGCCTGCTCTTCTCTGTCCCTCAGGCCACAGTGTGTGTACTGCTGGGGGTGCCCCATGGTTTTGTGTGTGCATGCATGCCTGTCTTTGCTAGCTTCCTACTACATGTTACAAAAGGCTTGATCATCAAGCTGCCTTTCCACAACACACACATCGTTCACGTCGGTTGGCCTACCACCCAAGCCCCCTTGGGCGCTGCCACGTTGGCACCGATTCGCCTACCACCCAACCCCCCTTGGGCGGTCAACGCAGAGGGACGACCTCCACACCATGTGCACACATGCCAACATGCCTCAAGGTGAAGAAATAGCTGTGATCAATCATTAATCACCTTCCTGATTCTTGATGCATTGCGATTGATGCTGGCAGTGCACTTGATGATCATCGGTATGCTGCAGTGTTGTAACATACTCAGAACACCTCTAATATATATGTCCAATCACACCATGCTTGATCGCGACAGAGCTGCAACGATACGGGGAATGGACGCAACGATCGTTTGGTTTTGCTGCTCATGATTGATTGATGAGATGATTGATTGATTTATACTGGTCATCCCATGGCCATCTTCCGTAGCCCATCATGCTATCGGGCGATCATTTTGCACCTTTGCGTTGCTGGATTAAATAGCTGGAGCTTCTGGAGTCTTCTTTGCTCGTGGGTAAGGCAGCCATGCATTCGTTACAGTGCACTCAGCAAACCTCCCAAGGGCGGTCACACATGATGCAAAGCAAAGCAGCATTTGTACCAAGCAACTGGCTGGCTCACACACGCTTTTGCTTGCCAACCCTGCTGCAACCAAATGCACAAAATACACCACATGAACTCATATCCCCAGCTGAACAAGGTGGTCACAGCTGCAGCAACAGGTGCCATCCCATATGCCCTGCAGCTGCAACTGCAGCACAGCAACTGTAAATTACAATGCATGTGCTATTTCCCCCCACTGCTTGTTTGCACCAGGCAGACCAGTACACCTGATCAACAGCAAAACACACATGCAGGCCACGCATGAAATGGCCTGATTTCTGCTCCCCCCTGTGCCTGCTTTCAGCTGCGTCACCATCACTACTGCAACAAGGGCTTGCAATGCATTTCCCATGTGCGCTGCATGCTGGCCCCCAGCTGGCTGATGGGGCTTGCTTTGCAAAAGCGGCAGCCCACTCTCTGCCTGGCAGCAGGCATCTCTGAAAACAGCAAGCTGAACCTGATATTGCACGCACCAACAGGTTGGCAACAAGGGAATGAGCCATGGCCAGCATGCCTGCAGCATCAACAGCAGCATGCGGCAGAGCAGCAAGCCAGGAAAGACAGCAGCAGTCACAGTGCAATCCATGTGAGAAATATGAGGGCAGGTGTTGCAGATCTTGCGCACATCAACAAACTTGAAGGCCTGGCAGGCGGCAAAGAGCAGCTGCGCCGCTAAGCATCGAACATCCTTATGAAAGGCCTTGCACACTGCGGATGCACAGCTCAGCAGCCAGCAGATTGGCACAAAAACACAACACAGTGAAGCTAGTGTCAGGAGTGTGCTGTCAAACTTTAAGCAAGTGGCTTGGCAGTCATCGCAAAACACAACAAACATGTGAGTGTTGGGTGTGTGTGTGGGGGGGGTAGCATTAGTGTGAGTATCACTGCAAGGTGGGACAACAAGACTCAAAAGGACCCAGCAGGACCTAACATAGACCCTTCAGAACCCAGCAGGACTCACCTGGAGGGGGATGCTGTCAGCTGCAATTGTTAGTGGATCACCGTTAACTGATAAAAGCAGCTGCTGCAGTACTACTGAGTTGGCAGAGGTGCTTCGTCAATGCACAGTTTTCCCTATGCTCAAGGATCTGCTAATAGCTGGGATCTCGTGCAGCAAAGTCTGCCACGTCCTGCTTGATGGCTGTTGCACTCAGGCTGACCCTGCTGGTTGCGCTGTTGTTGCTGCTGCTGTACTGCCCGCCGCTGCTGCTTGGGGCCACTGCAGTGCCCCTTGCCAAAACATGCCACCACAGTGGAACACCGACTTGAACACCGTTGCCAGGACCTGCCGAGTGAGCAAGCAGGCTGTGTGGTATTTATGATTGTGCAACTCTTGGCTATTTCACCGCATCGGACTCCCTTATTTGTGTCAGGCCCCAGGTAAGACCAGAAACCAGAGGTAGCAGTTGGTACATGAATAGCAGCTCAGATACTATATAATTGCACAAACTGCTACCAGCCCCAGCGGTCTTGATCCTGCCTGAAACCAAGTTCCTGAGTCGTTTGTGTCAGGCCCCAGGTAAAGCCAAGAACCAGAGGTAGCAGTTGGTACATTAATAGCAGCTTAGATACTATATAATTGCACAAACTGCTACCACCCCCAGCGGTCTTGATCCTGCCTGAAACCAAGTTCCTGAGTCGTTTGTGTCAGGCCCCAGGTAAAGCCAAGAACCAGAGGTAGCAGTTGGTACATTAATAGCAGCTTAGATACTATATAATTGCACAAACTGCTACCACCCCCAGCGGTCTTGATCCTGCCTGAAACCAAGTTCCTGAGTCGTTTGTGTCAGGCCCCAGGTAAGACCAGAAACCAGAGGTAGCAGTTGGTACATTAACAGCAGCTTAGATACTATATAATTGCACAAACTGCTACCACCCCCAGCGGTCTAATGCTGACAACAACCAACCTTGAGATGTTTGCGCTGATTGGCTTTGCTGCCACTTGCTGCTGCCACTTGCTGCTGCCACTTGCTTCTGCCACTTGCTGCTGCCACAAGTGACTGTGGCCAACGGTGGCGGGGTCCAAGGGTGTTTGTTCCTGCTGCATGGGGTTGTTGGGTGGTTTGGCACACCGTATGGTTGCGCAGGGGTACCATGTAAGGCCATGGTGTTGTTGGGTAGGCTGTCAGTTTGTGCGGTTGGTGTCATTCTGCACCTGGTCCCATCTGAGACCCGGGGCATGTAGGCAGGTGCTGCCAATGGCGGCACAGGGTGATTTGATGGCATGTATGGTTCTGCAGACAGTCCTGTTGGGTGCTGAATGTGCTGCTGCTGGCCTGAATGCTGCTGCCTTTTGTGGCAGTTGTGATGATGTTTTTGTTGGAACTGGCGGCTGCTTGCGATGGCTGTCCTGCTCTGTTGCTCCTGCAGCTTTGCTGGCCTGAGATGGAGCGGTCTGTATAGCATCAGCAAAAACATGCAGAAACTTTTTGGTGTTCAATCTGTAACAGATGCTTCGGCCAACCCCACAACCACCTGTTGAAATTTGCCTAAGCATTGATGTGGGATCCCAGAACTGTGGTTTTTGCCTGTTTGATAGCAGCCTAGCAGCTCAAAATATATTGTACTTGGCAAAGACACGGCTGTTGGATGAACACGCGTACGTGGTTCATGATCCAGCAGAAGTGAAGAGACATTTGGACAGGGTTGTTCATCAGGTTGAAACCATGCTGAATGGTAGGCCTTACTACTGTTTGATAGAAATGCAGTATTTTGATCAGGAGGCCTCCTGTGGGTTGGTATTCCCACTTCAGTTGGAATCATGTATAGGAATGTACTTTGTGCAAAAAGGTGTCAACGTCAAAACAATTCATGCAACAAAACGGTACCCATTCCTGAATATTCATGGATGGAAACAGGATTCTCGGTGGAGGCGAAAACAACGCATGGTCGAGGTGGTTAGCAAAATCCTAAACCCAGCTGTGCCAGGCAATGCATTTGCGCACAGAACTCATGATCTGTCAACCTGGAATTCATTACCTCCTGCACAAAGACATGATGCTGCAGATAGTCTCGCACAATGCCTAGCATACCATTATCGAAACCTGCAGGCAGTGTACGATTGCAGACCTTCCCCACTGGTGGTACCAGTTGAAACTGCCAACACCCCCACAACATCACAGCAAGCAAATCAGCCACGCTTGCAGCAAACTACATCAAGGCGGGAAAGGCAGCAACCCCCTTCCCTGGCTGAGATGCGTGGCAAGCTCGAGAGAACACTGGCTCAGCTCCGGATAGACTATTATGATTTGCTGAGAGGAGAGGTCAGAAACTCTGCTAGGCTTTTCAGAGTTTACCAGCATGATCCCAATAACAGACACCTGAAGGCTTTCCTACAAGCACTAAACAGTTACAACAGCCAGGGCACTGATGTACTAAATCTGGAAACTCTTGAAGCTCGGCTGACACCCCTAAGCACTTACCTAGTGCAGATGTGATTTTTGCCAAACCGGTTTGCCTTTGCGAGACAGACTAGGAGTGAAGAACCCTAAAGTTGCTGCTGCGTTCTGTTGTGATGCCTGACGGGCTACTTCACAGGAATGAGACACACCTTGCTGGCCAGGCAGGCCCTGCCACCGGTTGTTGCTTGTTCAACAGGCTCGGAGTGCCATGCTGCTGTTGAATCATTGCTGCTGCCAAGCTGCAGCTCTGTGAATTAGCTGCCTGCAAGGCCCAAAGAGTGCCTCAGCGCTGTCACAAAGCATTTACAGGGTTGCTGAATGCTATGTGATGAAGTGGCAGAACATGCATGTACAGAACATCTATCTATCTAAATATATAAGAAACAACTTTGCCGGTCCGGTTTTCGGGGAAAAACGGGCGCGGCTCGCGCCGGCAGGCCGCCAGCACGCCTTCATTGTAAACAGCTAAATTAGGGGCATCATTCGTTCAGGGGCCCGCGCCCGGATGGTGGCCCCTGCCGGGAGAACAGGCTGCGGGAGACCCTTCGAATGGCTTTTTCTCGCAAACGGCGCAACTTGACCCTTAATGTCCGCTCCCCTAAAACAATGCTTATCGCATAATCTATCGTCTCAGAGAGCGTCGGCCCCATCGGAGGGCGCCTGTGGATGTCCACAAGTGTGAGGTTGTTACAAGTTGTGTGAGAGTGCCCCAGTGCGCAGCTATCGCCACAACACGAACAAAGGGTTACATCGTTTGCTCCGCAACATCTCCAAAAGCACGTCCAAGTGCAATCGCTGCTCGCAAGTCGGCAGCATGCAGCTGACGGACCTTACGCCAGGAACACAACAACAGCAGCAACATGATCGGCATCATCAAAGGCAAACAACACACGAGGCTCGGTTCAATGCAGGTGAGGGCTGGGGTCATGGACCTTACGCCCTCAAGCGCCCAACAACATGCAAACGATCGAGAGCATCAAAGACAGGCAGAGGACGCTGCGCGCTATCATAATCAGCTAAATTAGGGGCATCATCTGTGAAGGCCTCGGGGCAGGCGGAGGGCCCTGGTGAGAGAAAGGGCAGCAGTAGACACTTCAGAAGCCAAGAAGCCACTCTGATGTGCACCATGTCATGGACCTTACGCCCTCAAGCGCCCAACATGCAAACGATCGAGAGCTTGCTCACATGTGTGCATGGCCGTGGCATCGCCACGGGTTGCCCGCAGCTGACGGACCTTACGCCAGGAACACAACAACAGCAGCAACATGTTCGGCATCATCAAAGGCAAACAACACACGAGGCTCGGTTCAATGCTGCACAGCAGCAGCACAAGCAGCCCCCTGCCCCGCAGCAGCAGCACCAGCAGGGACCCCGCAGGTCAGCGCGCGTTGCTCAACAGCAGCAGGAGGCTGCGCAGCAGCAGCAGCAGCAGCAGCAGGCTCAACAGCAGGCTCAACAGCACGCGCCAGCTCCACCACCTCCTGCACACCCACCAGCATGTACATGTACATGTTTGCACGTATGGTGGTGCCAGTGCCCAACCACTGAAGTGGGGATGCGCAGCACTGTAACATCCACACAAGGTACAATATATGTGTACGCCCTCAAGCGCCCAACAACATACAAACGATCGAGAGCATCAAAAACCTTGCTCACATGTGTGCATGGCCGTGGCATCGCCACGGGTGTCACGCTAGTGCTTTATAAAGAAATGTTGGACCTGCCTTAGCCCACCTCAGCATGCACACATGTAGAGGTCCTCAGACTGAAACAAAGTTTGCATTGTAGATCGTCACATCAAACTCGTATGGTGTTGAAAGCAGAGTTTGCATTGTAGATCGTCACATCAAACTCGTATGGTGTTGAAAGCAGAGCAGTAGACGAGTTGAGTTCAGACAGTCCGAGACGTCTGCAAAATATCACAGACGTTGCGAAATTGCAGTTAAAAGACACTACAAGCCGCCCGGATCAAAGCAAGCCAATGTACTGAAGGTCACACATTTGTGCACGTGCCTTGGACTCCGAAAAACCTCAACCCTCCAGCTTGTACAGCGGGCTACAGCGCTGCTGCGAGGCAGCAGGCCATTACACATGGGTGCTTTGCCTCTCAGGCTGAAACTGGCAGCACTGCAGCACTATGACGGCTTCAGGCAAGTGCAGTCGCCGCTGTGATCTAGCACGTAAGGCTTTGCTCGTTGTAGAGACAGAGCGTTTGCGTTTGACCAAAGGCATTCCAAGGCGAGTGGAAAGGTCGACACCTGTTCTTGCAAGCGATCCAGCAGCGCCAGTCTTGGAACATGTAGAGAAGCTCGACCTATCTTGGACAAATAGTGCTAAAAGCAAGCCTATGACACGATCAAGCAACGTTGGCACTCCTGAGGCTTTGGTACATCCAACTGCAGCAGGTACAAACAACAGATCCCAGAATTCAGACAGTACACCATACTGTGCACACAAGCAGCAATCTTGACATAGCAACCAGCTGCATGAGGCAGGTACAGCAAGACACAGCTGCCAGTCCCACTGTCCTGGTTTGCTTGCATGCCAGCTGCCCTGTAGGCCACATACCTGCTTTCAGCGCCGGCTCCGAAGTGCTAGTAAACTTCACCTCCAGAAATCAGCGTGATCACGCAAGATGAATGTGTCTAAGACAGTGTGTGTGTTGGCAGTTCCCAACCAACTGTATTCATTCAAGCCAGCTGCACACGCGCAGCAGCTGCCTGTGGTACTGAAAGGCTGATCCGAAGTGAACAGTAGAACCGCAGCGATATGCAAGCATACAGCGCACACAGCTTAACCGAGCACAGCAGCAGCAGCGGCACAGTAACCAACACAGCAGCACTGCAGGGCCTGATCAGCCAGCAAGGGACGCCTTGGGTAGATTACAGCTTCACTAAGATTATGTGCAGGCAGCAGCATCCCAGAGCAGCAGAAAACAACAGAAAACAGCAGCTGTAGAGGTGTAACACCCGTTTGGAAGCCCTTTTCTCACCGCACACATCACCATAT
>CADDIJ020001046.1:0-14349 GCA_902809745.2 Tetradesmus lagerheimii | reverse complement strand
GCTCATCATCATCATCATCATCATGTTACCCATTAAGCCATAGCATCAACGCCATCGGCCCCGCGCCCCTCAGGAGCGGAAGAAAGAGGGAGCACTGCTCCATTGTGTTTGCAAATATTACGCACATCCCAAGCTTGACAAGATACTCAGCAATGCTCCTAGATATCACTCGGCACACCCCCCTACTACCCCAAATATCATCAGAAACAAAACGCAACAACTTGGTGGATGCATCAGTCAACGACAACACATTGCGCAATTTTCAGCGCCGCCAGCAACATCACGCAAAACAGACCGAATTTCATCAAGCATAGTATCCCTCTGAGCAGAAGTAGCGGGACAATCAAACATCAGATGTGACAAAGACTCAACACCCTGACCACAAGCAGGACATGCCAGTTAGAATCAGTCACGCCACCATAACGACTGGTACGCTCATGCACGCAAAGACAGCCCATTCGAACACGCATCAGCAACTCAATACCACGCGTTGGCGCACCAGAACACAAAAAGGGCCTAGCCCTTTTAAAACGCATGTTGTTGGCTCCTGATTGGGAGTCCGGCTCTATGATGAGTGGAGCATGTATACATATGTTAAGTTGTCCAAGCAGTCAGTGGAGTGCACTCCACATGCACGGGTATGATCGTGGTGCATGGGTGTGAGCTTGAGGGTCAACACTGCGGTGTGCTGATGAAAGTACTGTGCACACTGTTACTCCCCTTGTACTATAGATTCTACATTCTTTGTTGTTGTCTGCTGTCTCAGTATTTATACTGCGCCTTGCTGCAATAGATTGATTCGTTACACGAAGGAACGGGGCCGCCAAACCCAAACCCAAAGGCCCCACACCAAATCAACCACAGCAGTAAGAAGAGGGGTGGGCGGGCGGGTAACAAAACGACTGATTGCTGCTGCCTACGGCAGCAGCAAGAAAGAGGCCCAGCAAGGCACAGCCACGCTCCTAAGAGCATAGCCAACCTAAACCACAAGCACATAAGCTACACCCACCCAGCCGCCCTATTAGCAGTATCGGCTGGTATAAACGCCTTAAAAGGCTAATTTGTCCCACCACACTGCCCAGTTGGTCCAGTGTTTCTTGGCTAGTGCATAATACAAACATAGACAGCAGTGGCCTAGCATGCACCATTGTGTCTGTATTGGCAGTTTGGCTGCTGGTTTGGACGTGCGCCATCGTCTGCTTCAGGACGGAGTGGCAAGTGTCACCAGGTGTGACACCTGATTGTAACCTTCTTTTGGTCCGGCTTAAAGCGGAGACACATGTTAGCCCTGACCGCTGCACATGGCCTAAGATGTTGCATATTGAAGCTACATAATACACCGTACGGCTCTTGCAACAACGTGTCGACGCTTTGGAGCCATCTACAGGCCACGCCGAGTACATCGCGTGTTGTCCGTGCGAATCCACTTTTAAAACTATCATTCATACAAATTCAACGTCTAAACGGCGTGTGAAAGGTGCAAGGTAACAGCAGCAGCAGGATGGCAGCACACGATTTGTCGTTTACAAACGCCCGCGACCAGCGGCTGTACGCATCCTGTGTCCTGCCCAAGAAAGCAAAGGACATCAAGGCAGCTATGGTCTTCTGTCACGGCTACGCAGAGCACAGTCACCGCAAATTGGCAGGTAACCTGAGCTTGCAGCAGCGCATGACAAGCAGTAGTGATGTAGTGCTGCTGGCAGCCAGACAGGCTGTGCCCAGCATGCTCACCTTACCCGCCTTGGCCGGTGTTTGCTTTGCAGCATTCCAGCAGTTGGCGGACGCCGGCATTGCAGGTGAGGCCAGAATCAGCACCGTGCTGGGGGTGACCCCAATGCCATGATAGCTGCCAATGAACCTGAACTGGAGGTCAGTGAAGCACACATTTGCTAGCCCTTTGACATATAAGCTGATAACTGCAAGGAACATTCAACATCACTGGCATCAGAGTTGCAACTGCTGAAGCTGTCACTGTTAATCTTTGCCTCTGCAGTCTACTTTTTTGACATGCACGGCTTTGGCCGCTCAGAGCCCAGCCAGCCTGAGCAGCGGGCACTCATCTGGGACTACACCCACTTGGTGAGGCACAGCCAGCCACCTGCACACCATTCAGGGGGCCATGCTGGAGCTGTGCTGCTGGCATGACCAGAACTTTTGCAAGTGTAGTTCAAGCAGCTGCAAGTGACTGGACATTGTCCTGCAAGCGTTCTCTTGCCGCGGGGGCACTTTCCATGTCATTGCAACTGACATGCTCAATGAGCTTTCTGCCACAGCTTGCTAGTGCAGTTGCCTGCCTGCCACAGCATGCTGAGGTGGGCGCCTCATAGACATCTTCTACCCTTTGATAGACATCTGAACCCGTAACGTGAACGCACGCTGTAACTCTGCTGCAGGTAGATGACCTTTGTCAGTTTGCCACTGTGGCGCACACCCACCATGCCAGCAGCAGCGCCCCGCCAGTGCCCTGGTTCCTGGGCGGCTTCTCCCTAGGCGGCCTCACCGCTGCACTGGCTGCGCTGCGCAAGCAGCAGGCCTGGCAGGGCATCGTGTTTGTGTCTGCGTGCATGTGGGTGCGCATGACGCTGATGACACGGCTGCAGCGGCTGATCGGGCCGGTGCTCAACTACCTGGTGCCCACGTCCAGGATTGTGCAGCGCCTGGACCCCGGCAAAGACCTCAACCCTGACCCAGAGGCGGTGAGCTGCGCATGGTGTAGCTTGCCTTCAGTTGCGCGTGAGTTGTGCATCAACAGCCGTGTGTGCTTCCAGCTGTGCCTGCAGGCAGTCGCTGATGCTGCGTGTATCTAACGCAGTCACATCCCTGCATGGCTACCCTCTTACATGATGCCAGTCACAGCGGGCAAAGAGAAGCTGCAGCCCGACCCACCTGTATGGTGGCAGATGACATTGTTCCTGCCGCTGCTACTGCTGAGTGCACGCGTCAGGTGGCTGACTACGAGGCTGATCCGCTGGTGTACCGCGGCAACACAGCTGTCAGCACAGCCTACCAGATGGGGTGCGCTGTCTTTGCACTGCGCGACACGCGCCACCAGCTGGAGCTGCCGCTGTACGCGCTGCACTGCACAGACGACCACATCACGCCCTACCAGGTGAGGCACCCTGCACGCTTGCACACGTGGCTGGCACTGCTGGCAGCGGCTGGGTACAGCAGTCTTCACCCCTGTCTCTGCAAAGCGGCAATGCAGCATACCACAACATGTTGCAGACACCCCGGTCAGGCATCTGCTGTTTAAAAACAGACATGAGCTCTGGTGGTTGTTAGTACTCCTGCAAGCAATGGCCGATATCAGTGGGCTTACTGGTTGACTCCCAGTATCCACTATGGCCGGAGCTTCGCCAACATGCCACACACACACTGCAGCTGGCAGCATCTCAGCACAAAACCTGGTGCACCGTGTTGACACACCTGTGTACCCTTCCTGCAGGACATGGTTGCCTTTGTTGAGGCCACCGGCACAGCAGCAGCTGACAAGGTGCTGCGCACAGTGCAGGGCGGCTACCATGACATATGGGGAGGCAAGGACACACAGCAGCACGTGCAGGAGGCCGCGACATGGGTGTTGCAGAGGGCAACAGCAGCAGCAAAGCAGGGAGTTCCTAAGGTCAAGGTGCAAGCATCATAGGCACAGCACCGTATGACGTGTTTAACGTGTCTTCACGATTGGCAGCGTGACCTCGGCAGTTTGCATGGTGCTTGAGCACACATAATTGCATACATGGTACATGGTACACACACCGGGATGTGACAGCAGCAAATCAGTTTGGAGGAAGACCACACGAGTGTTGACAGACATTGCTGCAGCAGCTCATCCGATGGCAGTGCCGGGCACTGGCCTTTGCGCTTGATGAGTTGGTTGCAGCCATAAACAAAAAAGACAGTTTGCTGGCCGCTCGTGCGGCCAGCAAACTATCTGTTTTGTCCTCTGCCTCAATCACCCCAACAAGCGCAGACGCCAGGGACCTCCCTGCTGGCATAATGCTACTGGATGTTGTCTTGCAGCTTGCGCCTGTGCAATTCGTGTCACACGGTCAAGCCGACAAGCCAGCCGGCCGGCCGCTGCTGTCAGGTGCTGTCACAGCAGGTGTGCAGGGGTGTTTACCTGCTCTACTTGCGTGCATGTGCCTTCCAGTACCGCCACATTGCTTACAGCAGTTGACTGTCACCTCCTGAGTGAGTACCATTCAATGGTGTGTACATCATCATCATCATCATCAACTCATCAAATCAAGCCATAGCATCAACGGTGTATACAATACTTGAGGTGTGTATGGGACAGCGTCCTTTGTGGATTGTGTCTGCGGCATGAACACTGTCAGTGTAAAAGAAAATAGACTTTCCAGGCATTGAAAACTTCTTGGCAAGAAGTTGTTTGCAACTAGCCGCCCGGCGGGCCGAGGAGTCCTCTGCTGACATCGATGCCATGGGGGTAATGCTGAGCTCCAGCACACCGTGTGTCGGATTCCGACATAATTTCAAAAGTAAACATAACAACACCCATGTCCCGGCGTTCCGCGCACCGGCCTAAGAGGGGGGGTCTGGATTGAAATGCTTATATCTCATCCTACAGACAACGGATGCGAGAGCTGTAGGTCATGATGGTTTTATAATGAAATAATGTATTATTAACCTGATTTTGACTACGCGGCGTGCCCTGCTGGGTAAGCACAAGTTGTGATGTCCGCCCGACCTCAACGACTGGACGTCAAACCTCGTTCGTAATACGTTTTAGCTACATCAAATATACTGTTTGCAATATGGGCACCTGAAGCGTAAGTTACGCCTACGCCGCGAGTGAGCAGACAGGTCCAAGTGCAGGGTCAGAAAACTGCCGGTTGAGGGCCTGCTTGTGCACCAAATTAATCGAAACCAACAATATAAATCTTAATCAGGCCGATGTTCTACCGTATATGCTGAGCTTGCACCAAACCATGAATGCACTTCCTCCACGCTTCCTCCACACGAGGCCGTGGCCGCCCGTAATCATTTATAAGATATTTTTATGGTATTAAAACCATCATGACTTACAGCGCCCGCATCCGTGGTCTGTAAGATAAGATATAAGCATTTCAATCCAGACCCCCCCTAGCCCGTGCGCGGAACGGCAGGTGGACAGTTTGATATGCAGCTGTCGCCACTTGATGCCATCATCAATGGCATCAGCCTGATGTTTGGTTGTGCAGCAGACAGCAGTACAATTCCGCGTACCTTATTACGGCGTTGCACCAGGCGCCAGTCGCACTAGCGTAGTACCAGAAGAACACCTGTGCTGGTCGAACCGCTCATCAAACTCACTACAGCGGGCGGAACTTCGAAACGTGTCAATGACACATCTAGGGTTTGACAGTAGGCCGGTTGGGCGCATACTCGATGCGCCGTCATCTCGTAATTTTCCAATTGAAGTCCACTGCATTGTCCTTTAAGCTCTGAAAATGGCGGGGGTTGCCCAGCAGTAGCAAAATCAGCGCGGATCGGTTGGCTTTCCACTATGAGGGGCCATGGATCCCTGCAGCAAATGCTTGGGAAGAAGGTCACTGGAGCCAAAAAGAGGGCTGAGACGCCCTCCGTGGACCAGGCGGAACAGAAGCGCCACAAGACTGCAAACCAAGCAGGTGAGCGTCCTGCGACTGCTGACTATTGAGTACTATTTACGTAGGATTGATTATCATCGCAATATACCTATTGCAACTGCTGCAGGTGCAGCTCAGGGTCAGAGCACAGGACAGCAGAAGCTGTCAGCCTTCTTCACCCCTAAGCCCAAGCAGCAGCCATCTACAGCACCCAAGAAGCGTGCAGCGCCTGGATCCAAGCATTCAAATGCACCAGCAAGCAACAAGGAAGCAGCAGCAGCGCCTGTGAACGTGCCTGAGCAGGCCCACTTCACTGTGTACACCAGGATTGTTGGACGGCAGCACCAGGATGCAGACCAGCAGCCCCCCTGCTTGGGAGAGGAGCTGCTGCTGCTGCGGGAGTCCAACAACGCAGTTGACCCCTGCGCAATCCTGGTGAGGGCCGAGCGCTGCTGGCCTCCTGCTACTGCATGCAATCCTCTGCTTGCCGTTCTCTGTACTGCTGTAACAGCACCATGGCAGCAGCAGCACAGATGCAGATGTACATCGCATAGCACAATCAACATGTCTTTCGCTGGTGACCTGGTGCAAACTGTCTCTGCAGGTGTGCAGCCGCACACGTGCAGGAGGCAAGCGTGCACATGGCCACCTGCCTGCCTCTGTAGCCAGCCACCTTGCATCACTGCTCGACTCTGAGCAGGTGGAGGCCAGCGCTGAGCTAACAGACGAAGCAGCAGCAGCAGCAGCAGCAGCAGGCTCCAGTGGCACTGAATCGCCAACATCCCAGGGAGCAGCAGCAGCAGCTACGGACCCCAGCAGCTTGGTGCGCACAGGCTCAGGTAACGTCAGGTGGCGCGTCAAACTAACGCTACGCCTGACCGCAACAACAGCAGCAGCAGCAGCTGGGCCAGCAGGCCCAGTGGCTGCTGTGACTGCTGCGCTTGAGGCTGCTGCTGCTGCCGGCATCCAGTCACTGGAGCCTGGCAGGAACAACGGCGCAGTGCTGACCGCAAGCTTTGAGCACATCCTGCAGCAAGCCAGGTACAGCGCAGCGTAGCGCAGTGCAACTGCATGATTTTAGGAATGCTCATGCGACGCTGTGCTGTCATGGATGATCTCTGCTGATGTGCCGCTCACCCAGCTACGCGAGCAGTCATGCACCAGGACAGCAGAACCAGCAGCAGCTGTGCAAAGTGTGTCATGAGCACAACGGCAGTGATGGGGGCCGAGCGGAGTGCTGTGTGGTTGTTGATGCTTCTGGGCTGTGGTGTCCTGCAGCTGTGCAGCGTGCACCATCAATTCTGGACGGTGCGGCTGATGCATGTGCTGTCACATGTTCTGTTACATTTGCTGCTGCATGTGCTGTGTCCTGCAGGCAGTACGACCTGCACCTGCTGGATGACCAGGAGCAGGCAGTGCTGGGCAGCATGCAGGTGAGGGGGTGGCACGCGTTCCTCAGCAGCAGCACACCCTGTAGCACACGTGTGGGGCAGTAGCTGCACCGCAGCAGTGCCAGGCTGCATGAGACGAAAACTGCAGGGCCTGCACCGCACTGCAAGCCATGCCTGCCAGCTGTGGTGCGCAGCAGCACGCCTGCGCAGCAGTGTCACGCCCAGTCACTCATTGAGAGTGCATGCCTCTGGACTGGCAGTGGTTCTGTGTTCATTCTGTTCTGCTGCTGCCGCTGCTGCTGCTTCCCCTAGGCGCTGCCGCCCCCAGCCAAGTGCCTGCTGATGCGGCTGCTGCTGCGTCAGCGCACCTGGTTCGCACTCGACAGCCTGTCCTACCCAGATGTGCCCGACGCAGCCGCTGCAGCAGCGCAGCTTGCAGGAAGCAGCCTGGTCGGCTACGCGCATGAGCCTGGCGCTGACCTGTCAGGCCTGCTGCCACACTTGTCGGTTGCTGTGCTGAAGCAGCTGCTGGGTGTGCTGCTGCCGCGCAACCACCCTGGGCTGGTGGCAGCACGCGGCAGCAGGGGCAGCGGCGCTGCTGGGGCAGGGCAGGAGGCGCACACAGCAAAGGCGGCAATGCTGGCAAGCATACAGGTAAGACGCCAGGCTGGCAGCGTTTGGCCAGTTTCAGGCTGCAGGGCAGAATACAAGTCACCTGTGCTTGTAGGCCCTTGTGTGTGTTGTGTGACTATTGTATGGGAGTTGCTGCTGCTGAACCACCCTGTGACTGCTCCCTCTGATTCTTCTGCCTGTTTGCTGCCCTGCGTTGCAGTCGTGCTGCCAGTCTGCTGCCGGCTGGCTGCGCCTGCAAGCAGCCATCAAGGGCTGTGCAGGCGTGTGGCTGACGGTGCTGCCCTCAGTGACGGCCACCTTTGCGCGGCTGCAGCACCTCTACTTCCTCACACCCGGCCAGGACCTGGGCATGTGAGTGCAGGCGGGTGGTGTGTCGCTTTGTCCCGGGTTGCCAACCAGTGCTTGTTCGGCAATGTCCCTTGTGGTGTGGTCGTCCTGGCTCCTGCAACCAGACTTGATTAGTGGCCTAACCTTCAAGCACTCAGCATGCTGCTGCAAGAGAGCCTAACATCACCTGCGTAGTAGTTGTCAGATCAAGTTGGCAGATCAAGTTGCTCACAATAGTGTCGTTGGTTGTCCTCCTGCCCACTTGCCCCCCTGCAGGTTCCTGGCAGTGGACCGGGGTGTGCTGCAGTATCTCGCCCCCTACAATGTGTCAGTTGGTGATCATGTTGCTCATATTATTGTTGGTGGTTTGCCGCCTGCCGCCTTGCCCCTTTCCCCTGGCAGGTTCCTGGCAGTGGACCGGGGCATGCTGCGACCCCACCCCCCCACAGCGTTCAGTCGGTGGATCATGTTGCTCATGATAGTGTTGGTGATTGTCCCCCTGCCTGCCTCCCCCCTCCCCCCCCGCAGGTTCCTGGCAGTGGACAGGGGCGTGCTGCGCTACCCGCCCTACAGTGTGTCGCGGCTGCGGCCCGTGTTTGCCAGCAGGCAGGCGCTGCTGCAGTACGAGGAGGCGCTGGCCCTGGCTGGCAGGGTGGAGCAGGCACTGGAGGTGAGCAGATACTTGCTTGTGCACAATAGCCGAAAATACTCGTCCTTGTAAAATACTTCACTTTTGTTAGGCTCCACCCTTACCGCTGCCTGGGTTGCTGGCAACCACTTGCTTGTATACAAAGGCCCTAGAGGTGAGCAGATACGGCTGTTGGTCTAAGATGATTGACTAGGTTTGACTAGAGCTGTTGGCTAGGTTGCTGCAGTGCACAGGATGAGTTTGACCGGTGTTTCATGCCTGTGGTTGACCAAGTTGGACCAAAGTTGCGCGGCCAAGCATGCAGCAGGTGGTTAGAATGTGGGTGGGGCTGCTGCAGCAATGCCATGGCGCATCATGCCCTTGCACCGGCCCACCCCAAGCCAACGCAAACGTTCCTTTTAAAAGCACCAGTACCTGCATGTGTGACCCGGTGGTGCTGCTGTTGCTGCTGCAGGATGGTGACAACACGGCAGCGTGGCAGCTGCTGCAGCCTGCGCTGGCAGCACTGCGCTCCGGCTCACACAAGGCCATCACCTGGCAGGAGGAGCTGGGGGCAGCGGTGCCCAACCCACAACCCGCGCAGCAGCATTCGCAGCAGCTGGCACCGCAACAGCATCATCATCACAACCTGCAGCTACGCACACATGTACCACCTCAGCAGCAGCAGCAGCAGGTGCTTGATGATCTGCGCAGCCCTAGTCCCCGGCCTGCCTATAGCGGCATCTTCCACCCTGCCTCAGCAGCAGGCAGCAGGAGCCGCAGCAGGAGCCCCAGCCCCAGCAGCAACAGCCCTGGCAGCAGCAGCGACAGCGACAGTGATGATGCCAGCTCAGGCAGCAGCAGGAGGCTTGCGCGCGGCAGCAGTGTACACTGGGGCTGTGGCGCCAGCAGCAGCACCAGCAGCAGCAGTGCCTGCCCGGGCACGTCTGCGCATGTAACAACATCAACAGCAGCCGCAACAGCAGCACAGGCAGACTTGAAACACAACGCACAAGCAGCAGAGCAGGCTATTGTAGAACAGGAGCAGGAGCAGCTAGAAGCCATGCACATACAACCAGGGTCAATAGCAGCAGCAGCAGCAGGAGCAGCAGTAGCAACAGCAGCTAGGCAAGCACTGTTTGTAAGTCAGCCGTCAGCAGCAGCAGCAGGCCAACTGCCTGCCTGGCCGCCTCCGCTGTGGCTGGCGCGCTTCTGTGCCGGCTGGGTGCACGCCAGCCTGGGCACTGTGTCGGTGTCCCTGCTGGAGAAGCAGAAGCGCTGGGGGGAGGCAGTGGAGGTGAGGAGCGCTGCGTTGGCTGCTGCTTCGCTGTTGTTGAGGCGCGCTTGGTGTGTTGGCTGCTGCTGCTGTGGCAGGACCCGCAACTGCTTGGAAGGGAGCGTGTGGTCTCTGCAGGTGCTGGAGGGAGGCAGAAATGCGGGAACTGCTTGGCGGTTGACACGTAGCTGGCGCGAATGACCATGCAGCATCAGTCCATGTTGCATGCATCACATTTGTCAAGAGCTTATTCTGGGCTGAACAAAGCAGATGGCCTGCTTCAGTCAGCTCAGAGCGAGCACGCAGGCAAGTGCGATGCATGTAACATGGACATGCATGAAAGTCTGCTGTTAATGGTTACTGCAGCTGTAGCTCAGTATGTCGATTGTAGGTCATGACTGCTGCTTCTGCATGTTAGACTGCCGGTCTTGCTGCATCCTTTGTCATTTCAACCATGGCTGCAACACTGCTGCTGCCTGCTGCGTGCTGCCTGGCTTGCTGCGTCTGGCTGCAGCTGCTGCGTCTGCTGCTGGGCGGCAACGCGTGTGTGGCGCGGCGTGGCGACTGGTGGGAGAGGCTGGCCATCAACCTGGAGCACCAGGGGCTGGCAGAGCAGGCGCTGGAGGTGGGGGGGAGGCCGCTGCTTGGAAGGGCGGTGGTTGCAGGGGCCGCTGCATCATTGTACAATGATGCGTTAGGTGAATTTAAAAGGAGGGCGGGGTGCTTGTCGAGGCACGTCAGTGAGGCATCATCAACCTGCAGCACCAGGCGCACTGCGCAGGCGCTGGAGGTGAGGGGGTATGTGCGGGATGTGGGGCAGGGCAAGGAACACTGCGTGTATGGGCGCTGCTTGCAGGATCGGCAGGGCCCGCTTCAGCATGCGCTGTCGCAGCAGGCCAGGGTTGGGACAAAAAAGCTAGCCGGAGGAGGTGAGGGCGGTGGTGCTGAGGCCGCTTGGATGGAAGGCAGGGGCCGCGTCAGCATGCGTTTTTTTGGGGGGGTGCTTGTGGGGACACGTCAATGAGCCATCATCACCTTGGAGCACCAGGGGCTGGCCGAGCAGGCGCTGGAGGTGAGGGGGGGGGTGCTGAGGTCGTTGGGATGGGCGGTGGTTGCAGGAATGGCAGGGGCCGCGTCAGCATGCGGGGGGGAGAGGGAGGGGGCGCTTGTGGGGACACGTCAGTGAGCCACCATCAACCTGGAGCATTACGGCGCGCTGAGCAGGTATTAGAAGTGGCGGGGGGGGTCAATTGGCGTTGCCTCATGTTCAAGCAAGTCATGCGTGGCTGACAGGGAGATGCTGAAGCGTGGTACTGGCATGCATGGTAGTGCACGATATCACACGGCAGGGCTGGCATACCTGCAGCTGCGTGAGTATGCATGCTACTCAGTACAGATGCACTGGCTGTATGATGCGCACCAGTCTACAGAATCACCAAGCTTTCCTCCAAGCTCTGACACTCGACCACTCAGTCCTTCACAAACAATCAACAATATGCCAACATCATGCCACATCATGCGCACACCTGCAGGCTGTGGAGTCCTCGCTTGCTGACAGCTGGGTGCGTTGGGGAGACAGGCTTGGGCTGCAGCGCCGGCTGCTGCGCCTCAGCAAGCCGCCACGCCGCTGGCGCCGCCCCTCCTGGGCCCCACAGGCTGAGTGGGAGCCGCCTGAGCACGGCATTGTGGGCCGGCCACTCAACTGCACCACTGGGCTGAAAAGCAGGTCAGCAGCTCAAATGCATGTGGCTTCTTGTGATGCAGCTGAGGCTGGGCGAGCCATCATCGCTGGCTGTTGGATTAGTGTCTGCATTAAGAGCATGCATGTAGGTTTGATGCTGCTGCCATCACGCACATTGCCAGCAGCCAGGTGCCTGCAGTGTTGAGCCCGCGAGAGTGCGAGAGCCGATCGACGCGCCTGTGTTCTCACAGCCCATCTCATGTTGCGTGCTGCTGTGGCCAGGTTTTACAGCCTTGACGGCAGCCAGGTGACTGTGGCTGGTCCCCCAGCACCACCAGCACTGGAGTACATGCCAGAGGATGCTTCCATGTGCCCACAAGCCTCCTCTTGCTGCACTGCTGCTGCCCGTGCAGGTTTTATGGCCTTGACGGCAGCCAGGTGACTGTGGAGGGTCTGGCGCTGCAGCACTACGCCTCAGAGGAGGGTGGCGGCTGGCAGGGCCTGCACTGCGAGGGGGGCGTGTGGGCCATGCTGTTCGGGCTGCTGCTGTGGGACGTGCTCTTCATGAGTGAGTCAGGTGGCTGCTGCTGTCATGTGTATTAGCAGCTTGCCTGAATTGCCTCCAACACTTCTGCTTCTTGACTACTTTCCGTTGCACGTAAGACTCGCCAGACTGTTTGGCGTGCAGAAGGCTTTGTGCAGTGCACTGTTTGACACACCCTGAACCGCACAGCCAGTTCCATGCTAGCTGCCAGACTCTCAAACAACCACCAGCCCACCATCTGATTGCTGCCCACTCTTGCTGACTGCCGCACCCCTCCCCCACCCCACCCCACCCCACCCGGCAGGTGTGCCTGACGTGCTGCGCAGCCCCTTCCAGGTGGCCCCCCTGGACCTGGGCAGTGAGTGCTTCTACCACGCACGCCGCGACGCACTGGACAGGCAGCTCTGCCGCATTGCAGACGGAGAGGCAGGTGGGGCACGCTGCACGCGTTGCTGGTGCTGCATCGGCTGCTACTGACACTGCTGCTGCATTGCATGGCTTGAGTCAGCGACGTTTCTTCTTCTGTTTGTGTGTGTCGCTGACCTCCAAGCTCGTTGTAGCTGCATGCAGAACCCCCATACTTCTGCTCTGCTGCCTTTGCTTCAACCATATCAGCTCTGCTGCTGCTGCTGTCTGCAGGCGCCATCCTGTCAGCCATCTGGGCTGCACACGCGGGTGAGATGTGTCGCGGCGTGAACTGGCAGCGCTTTGACCAGGCCACGCTGCTGGACATTGTCGAGTGCGTGGGGGGGCTGGGCCTGGCTGCTGTGCTGCGCCTCATGGCCGAGGACCACAGCGGCGCAGCAGGTGAGGCGGTGATGCACCCCTTTTGTGATCATTAGGCACTGCTTTGCACTCATGCAGCAGCAGCAGCAGCATGACGAGGGCAAGTTGGGCAAGATTGTGCAGCTGGCACGTAGCTTGCCATCAACATCAGAGGCGTCAGCAACTGCTGGCCTGCACACTGAGCAGTATCAATGCCAGGCCATGGGCCCAGGACGTATGCTGTGCTTCAAATGTCACCTGTGCGCCATGGCGCAGCTGTACAATACTTTACTAGGCCATATGACGATTGCAGTAGCTAACACCACTCCTGCTGCCTTGCTCGTCGCGTGTTGCTGCGCCCGCAGGTGGCCTGCCTGACCTGCTGCTGTGGCGCCGCTCTGACGTCAGCGCCAAGTGTGTTGAGGTGAAGGGCCCCCGTGACAGGCTGTCGCAGCAGCAGCGCTTCTGGCTGGCCCACATGGCCAGCAGCAACATGGCAGTGGAGGTGTGCAAGGTCAGGGAGCCGCCAGCAACCAGCAGGAGCAGGCAGTGAGGAGACGGTACACACTGTCTACCCAACCTGCTGTGGTGGACCATAGTTCTAGCCGTATTGGCACTGGAAGTATCTCAACTGCTTGGAGTTGGGGCAGCCGGTTGACTGGAGCACGCCGCGCACTTGCATGGTGTAATCAACGTGCGCATCACTTGCATGGTGTAATCAATGTGCGCATCACTTGCATGGTGTAATCAATGTGCGCATCACTTGGTAATTCTCTGCCTGCTGCCTGCGCTCAAGGTCTTGCATTTGAACATCCAGCTGAAGCAGTCACTGCTTGAACGGCCGATGTAAACTCCCTGCTTCTGGTATTGAATGCAGCAGTAATGGCATGGGCGTACTGAGATGTACAGGAGTCGGGTACGTGCAGCGTTCATGCTGAGTGAAAGTCTTATCTTTGTAAGGAATGCCAAATTGCTGGCATCAGGACGGAGGAGGATATCATTCTGCCTGCAAGTATTATGAGTATGCATGCAACAGATCTAGAAAGAGGGCGGTGTCTATACTTCGGTCAGTCCAGCCATGGCTTCTCAGTCGAAATGCTTGACGGCTGCATCAGCTTCGTGGAGGCGCGCCCTGTTGTTTTCTTTCTTTGAACTAGTGTGACACCCGTGGCATGATGCCACGGACCCCCCTCCCCCAAACCCCAAGGCACCTTCAGTGTCACATAAGTTACATCGGTGCAGGGCATCCCCACTTCAGTGGTTGGGCCCATGCAGTGCCAACGGTCCACTATAGGCATCCCCACGTCAGTGGTTGGGCCCACACACTCTGACGGTCCACTACAGGCATCCCCACTTCAGTTGTTGGGCCTTACTTCACAGCACTTCACGATAAACCACATTGACAGTGTACAGTCCTTCAGCCACGTTCTCAACTTCCCCCTCGTTCACCCAACCCCCTTCCACCAACACACGCACAGCCTGCCTTCGGCCAACACGGGACAGTGCGACATACAAC
>CADDIJ020001045.1:0-39034 GCA_902809745.2 Tetradesmus lagerheimii | reverse complement strand
CAACAACGTGGCCGCGTGTTCTGCAATTGCGCAAGCTGATTCCGGTGCCCAAATCAGGGCAGGCTAGTGAGCCCAACAACAGGGACATGTATAGAGGCATTAGTGTGTCTAGCATTTATAGTCGTGTGGTTGACCGCCTCATGCACCTCCGCCTAGACCCAACTATGGAGAGCCTAGGTGTGCGTGCTGTTACACAGTGTGGTTTTCACAAAGAACATGGCACAATTGATGCGTTGTTCACCCTTACGCATCTCATTAACAGGGCCCGCCACCAGCGTAAGAAGTTGTATGTTGTGTTCATAGATTTTAAGAAAGCTTTTGACACGGTTCCTAGAGACTTGTTGTTGGCACGTTGCAGGCAGCTTGGCATCCATGGCCGCTTCTTGTCTCTATTGGAGCGTCTATATGACACCATCCAGCTACAGGTGTCTGTGAACGGCAAATTGGGTGACCCTATTGATACGTGCCTTGGTACTAAGCAAGGAAGTGAGCTGAGCCCGCTGCTGTTTGGGTTGTTTATTGAGATGCTGCACGAGTTGATCACAATTAGAGGCAAGCCTGTTCCAGGTGGGCTTCTGCTCCTCTTGGACCCAAGGTTGGCTCTCTTCATGTGCCTGATTTGCTCTATGCGGATGACGGCTGCTTGATTGCTGAGTCGCCGGCAGACGCGCAATGCTTGTTGGATTGCTTGCAGTTGTTTTGTGAGATCACTGGTATGGAAGTCAACATGCAGCCTAAGAAGACGTGTGTGGTGGTGTTCCGTGGCAAACGTGTGCCACGCCCGCGCTCAACTGCGTTCACGTATGCTGGTCAGCCCCTGAGCATTCAGAGCAGCTACACATACCTTTGTGCAGTGTTGCATGAGACCAAAGGTCTGCAGCCGGCAGTTGATGCTTTGGCAGCGTCTGGGCTCAAGGCCATGCATACCCTCTTGGGCCGCTTCCGTAAGCAACGTATCACACAATACGACATGAAGTGCCGCATGTTTGACATCATGGTTGAGCCTGTTATGTCATACGCATCTCATGTGTGGGGCCCCGAGTTGTGCCATACAGGCTTGCTCAGGCGCACAGGGTGGCGCATGTCTGCAGCTGACAAGGTGCATGTGTCATTCCTTCGCTACATGACTGGGGCTGGGCAACGCTCCAGCATTGATGTGCTGATGCGCGAGCTTCACCGCTCGCCTGTTCAGCACCATTGGGTTGTGCTGGCGGCGCGCTGGTGGGAACGCCTTAGGGCCATGCCCGTTGATCGTCTTGCGCGGGTTGCGCGGGTGTCGGATGTGGAGTTAGCATTGAGTGGTTGCAAAACTTGCTGGACATACTATCTGCTGCACACTATGCAACGCCTTGGTGTTATACAGCAGGCTGCATGGCGTGGGCCTGGGGTGACGGCTGC
This sequence comes from Tetradesmus lagerheimii, assembly GCA_902809745.2. Taxonomy (NCBI): domain Eukaryota; kingdom Viridiplantae; phylum Chlorophyta; class Chlorophyceae; order Sphaeropleales; family Scenedesmaceae; genus Tetradesmus; species Tetradesmus lagerheimii. The sequence goes on along the minus strand of CADDIJ020001045.1, from coordinate 37,636 downwards.
AAGTGTATGGGGGCTTGAGTTGCATGCTACAGCCGTGTCTGCTGCCCTTGCACGCTTGGTTAAGCAGGGGTGGGCCGATGCAGGTGCGGAGGATGCTGACCCAAGAACAGCACCAAGCAATCATGTTACTATGTGCACACATGCTGCCTGGGTGCATCCTATGGAGGCTGATGTTGCTTTTGACCGCAACACACAACCTCAATACATGCAATTATGCTTGCCGTTCCGGGTGTTGCAGTGCCTTGCACGGCTTCGCACTGGGGCTGCACAGTTGGAGGTGCAGCTGGGTAGACATGCCCGCCCTCGGGTGCCCAGGCAGCAGCGGTTGTGTAGACTGTGCTCGTGTGCTAATCCTGTTGCAGCTAGCCGAGCAGTTTGGCGCACACGCGTGCACGCCCGGACTGGGACCTATGACAATGTGGAGGATCTCAAACACTTTCTGCTAGAATGCCCTGCATATGACCACTTGCGCGGTGCCTGCCCTAGTGTGTTCTATCCTGCGGGTACTGTAGATCGCTATGCTAACGAGTTGGTGCCGCGCATTCTAGACTGTGAGGATCAAGAGGGCTTGGCTGTGGTGGTTTATCAGATGTGGTTGTATCGCTCAGTGTTGCTGGGGTTGTCCCCTGACCATCAAAGTGTGCCAATTCAGCCTGAGGGTTATGTCCCTGTAGATGACGCCTTAGACGCTGTTGCTCCCAGCCCGTGATGAGTTTAGGTTACTTGACGAGTTACACATGCATCCTGTCACATTATTGGTTTGCTGCCGCCTTTATGCCGCCTTAGTTGCCCTGCCTATCTCTCTGGCTGTGTGATCTTGACAACATGCTTTTTGGTTGGTGTGCTTCTTCAGCACATGCTGTTGGCTGATTGGGGTGTGTCACTGACACACCGCAGATATAATCTTATGCTCAATCTGGAGAGACCCTGTGCTCAACGGATGGCCTCAATGGGCTACATTGTGTGCTCATCTTCTTTCGTCACGCGTTGACATTGTGCTCATTTTGGGGTGGCTCATACCATCTGAGATGGTGACTGGACCCACATGTAACTGCTCTCTCTCAAATGGAGTAACGGAGGCTGCAGCGCCAGAAGCGTCCCTCAGCTATGATGGGTAGTATGTGCTGTCAGGTGGGTGCAGAACGGCTCTTGTGTGGCTATGCTGCGCAATAGAAACGCTGGTGTACGAAGTTGTTTTGTAATAAAGGGCCCTTGCTGTTGTGTGCAAATATGCACATGTGCAGACAGCATGCTGGCTGTATGCAGCTGATCTGAGCTATGATGGGCAGTATGTGCTGTCAAACGCGTGCAGGTCAACAGAGGAGTGGTGAATGCCGTTACGTAGCCGTGGGGCCGAGCAGTCTGTGACGACTTGTAGATGCACCGGCAATGCCAACACCGACACAAGTTGTGTCATGCATCTGCAGCTAAACCCTGCTGCTGCTGCTGCTGCTGCAGCTGCTGCTGTTGCTGCTGCTGCTGCTGCTGCTGCTGGTGCTGCCGCTGCCGCTGCCGCAGGGTGTGAGGACAGGAGCGTGCGTGTATGGAACGTCAGCACAGGCGCACAAGTTGCTGCCTGGCCGGGCCATGCTGGCATTCCGTACTGCGTCAAATGGGCCCCTCGACGGCTGCTAGCAGCATCAGCATGCAGCACAGTCTGCCTCTGGGTGCCAGGGCCTGAGGTGCTGCAGCAGCAGATCCAGCAACAGCAACAGCAGCTACAGCAGCAGCAATACCAGCAGCAGCAGCAGCAGCCCATGCAGATACACTAGCAGCCATGTGGGGGGCAGGGCAGCAGGAGCTTCAGCAGTTACCATTCAGCAACAGCAACAGCAGCTGCTGCTGATACCGCATCATGCTAGTGACTAGCAGGCAGTGGACGCCCACTGCAACTTCAGCACGCGTGGATGTGTTTCCATCCTAGAACCAGGCGTATTGTTCCGCACACGCATCGCGTGCATGCGCAGCCTTGCATGCAGGCGTAGGGTGTCTCTGCATCCCGGATGCAGTGCAGTGCAGTTGTTCTGCTGCAGTGCTGCTGCTTTTAACATGAAGGCTGCAAGCCTGGGACCAAAGTGCATGCAATTTGCAGAGGCATTGAGAGCCACTCACCACAGCAGCAGTGGCGTACTGCTGCAACCGGTGTGCAGCATGAGTGACGAGTGCAGCGGTTGTAGGCTACTATTTGGTATCAAGAAGAACAGATGGCGTTGATGCTCACGATGGCGTGATGTAACATGATGCCATAATAAGAGTCTTATTGAAGAACCGATGTTACCTTCATATGCTCGGCTCAACTCCCATAGGGACCAATATCATCCATGCATGCATATGCTGCAGATGCGATAGCTGTGCAGTAGAAGTTCGAGTGCCAAGTTGGCAGGCCTTGCTAGCTGCCAGCCTGTAGTACAGCCTAAAACACTGACTCAGAAAACGATCAACCTTGGGATTGAATGCAAGACACGCAGATGGCAAACATCATGCAACAACCATCATGATGGTGTTGATCAACACCGAACGGCAGCCAGAAACTTGGAAAGCCAGCTCACAAGACCCTGAACCGTTGGGCGACCCAAACTGCAGTCAGCAAACCCTATAAATGACTCTGAACTGTGGTCAAGTCAAACCCAGTTATAGTTTGCGAATGCATCAATACTAGAAGGAAGAACGCAAGTAAAGCAGATCAACACCCCCCACCAGCCTGCACTCTGTGCAGTGCACATTCAAGTGGTGACATCTGTCGCACCACCACAAACTAACAAACCAGTACTACAGCTAGTAGCAGCAGCAGCAGCGGTGGCAGCGCACGCAACACTCTCTTGCATGATCTGCTACGCGCTTGTTGCCATTACGCAAGGTAGCCTCCTGCCAACAGTCATAGTGATGCCAGGTGAGACCCATGGTGCGCCAGACAAGCTCTTGCCGGCAGCATAACAACTGCACTATGCCACTGCCCTCAAGTGTGCATACGGCTTGCCAAGCTTTGCTTGGATGCTTGTATACACCAGCGGGCCAGCCAGTGGCTACGATCGTTCTTGGCACAGTGCCCATCAGCTTGTGTCCCGGCAGTCAATGATGACTGATACCACAGTGTCACAAAGCACACAGCAGTACTTGTGTCCGTCAGCCACCCAAACACGGCAATGTGCCCTAAACAACAAGATCATGACCCACTTGTTGATAAACACACGAAGTAAGGCGCTCACGCCAAGCATTCCACCACCCCTGCACCGTCGCACATCCATTGCAGCGCACCAATCTGGGTGCCAATTCCACCTAGGCTGGCACACAATCAACAGGGTTGACTGGTCAAACCTCCTCACAAGAATACTATTCTGGGCGGCCAGCTGAGCACAGCGTGCTAAGCATTCTGGCTACATCTGGCTAGAGCTGTTTGTACAAGTAAGTAATAGGCTCAGCTTGCTACTTACTTGTACGCCGCGTAGCTATGATAGCTCTAGCCAGATGTAGCCAGAATGCTGAGCACAGCGTGCTCAGCAGGGCTATTCTTGTGAGGAGACTGAGTCAACGCAGTAATGCGCGCATGTTCACCAGCTGCTGCTGCTGTCAGCAACTTCTGCTGAGTCATCTTCTGCTGCTGCTTCTTCCGTGTTTTCCGCATACCCTCCAGCTCAACGCCCTTCTGTGCCAGTAGATTACCGCTCCTTGCTAGCCGCTATCTTGCCCTTGATGGGTTCAAGTTTGTCTGCAGCGTCACCTTGAGCCAGCGGCCGGGCTGTAGAACAGCAGAGTAGGCTGGCAGCCAGCGCCTAGCGCTGCCAGGTTGGCCTTGAGTGCCGGGTTGTAGATGGTTGGGTAGCCGCGCGCAGCAGCGATATGACGTATGTCGCATGGTTGGTAGCAGTGTTGTCTGCAACACAGTATGACGACGCAGGCGCGTGAGTTGATCGCTGAGCCAGTGGCTGTGATATACAGCAGCACAGCTGTTGGCTCAGCTGCAATCAACTTACTCACGAGCAAAGTCACCCTCACACTGCGGACCCAGTTTCTTGGCAATTGCATGCTGATGCATACCTGACAGCAGCTTAGCCACAATGGCAGCACCGGGCACGGCATAGCTGTCTCCCTGGCGCGGAATTCTGAAGGAGTGGCAGGCCGGTCTTGGCTGATGCACCCAAACTTGCCATTGCCAGCATCGATTTACTGAAGTGCAGCGCAAGCACAGCAGTGGTGTCAACAATAGTGTAAAAAAAGTCATCAGCAGCGAGCCATTGCTAGCACGAGGACACCTGTAGCCAGTCAAGAGAGCAACAAAATGCACAATGACTTGAGGCGTCACTTGCCACCAACACAGAATGCATCAAGTTGCAGTGGAGCTACTAGCTCCGCTAGCAGTGCTTGCTGTTACATTCCACAGCTGCGTGTGTACAACAAGAGGGACGCGTGAGCCATCTGCTGCACATATGTTGACAACGAGAGGGATGCTTGAACCGTCTGCTGCAAACTTGTTCAAGCACGCTAGCATGTACTGCTGCTGCCATCATGCAAGCTGTGACAGCACACCACACCTGCTGCGCCTGCTGCTCACGCATGGCTGCCTTGGCCAACTCGTTGCACTCCTTGAGCAGTTTGTTGATGCAGCACTGCTCAGCCAAGGGACGCAATGCCATCTATGAACACCTCCAGTGCAGCCTGTAGAGAGCCTGCATCCCCACCCACGCTGCTGAGGTGTAGCCCTTCAAAGCTGTTGCTAGCCAGTGTTTGAAGGAGTGGGGGATCACCGACATCTTGCCTGCAGAGGCAAGAAGTGCAAGACAGCCGCCTTGCAGGGTTAGTAGCAGCGCTGCGAGTCCGTAACGTGACATTGCTGCATCCAAGTGCAAAGCAAAAACCGCACTCCAAGTGCAAAGCTGCTAGGGTGCTGATAACATGTCAATGCTGCAGTGGCAAGCCCATGCACAACATGCACAATATTGATGATATCAATGCAGGCCTTCCATGCACGTCAAAGGTGTTCATTTGGGGTGGCTCATACCATCTAAGATGGTGACTGGACCCACATGTAACTAACCTATCGGCAGTGTGCAGGCTGCCAACGTGCACGCTAAGCACGCGCACCTGCTGTGCTGATTGGTTGCTTTGCTGCTGTGCTCATGCAAGGCTTGCCAAAGCTGGCAAGCTCGTTGGGTTTAGGCTTCATGACGCTGCCGCTGCCGTCTGCAGTACCCTGTCCTTGCAGTCATCACTAGCCACAGTGCTGTCAGCAGAACTGCCCACCTGGCTGCTGCAAATGGCCCCTGGACGCCTGCTGTGTGCGCGTGTTGTGCTTCTGGAAGTCCTTTTGGATGTACAGCCTGAGGATCAGAAGGACACAAGCAGTTGTGTTGTAGCTGCAGCTTGCGAGACCCAGCATAAGATGGGGGACCAGCAGAACAGTCGCTGGATATGTGCAATGCGCAGCAGCGACAGCGGTCGGCCCGAAAGCATGCCATCAGACGTGTCTTGTACCGGTGCTCTTGCAAGACATCCAAAGCAACCCCGTAGAAAGCAAAGGAGTGTTGATGCAAGCAAACCAACTCACTCTGCTGTGCTGTCTTGGCGTGCAAACGTCTTGTTGACCTCCATTGGCATGATGACCTACAAGCTGAAATCTGCTGTTGGGCACTTGTCCTTGATGCCTTCAAACGCCTTCTGCAGCTCCGGGACGGCCTCAGTCCCTGTGAGGTTGCTGAGCACGCAACCACGCAAACACAACCTTCGGCATGGCGCGTCCCTGGGCAACACATACAGACACCACAATGCAACAGCCCTCGGCACAGCGCGTCCCTGGGCAACACACACAGACACCACAATGCAAACAGCCCTAGGCATGGCGCGTCCCTGGGCAACACACACGGACACCACACTGCAACCGCCCTCGGCATGGCGCGACCCTGGGCAACAAACACAGACACCACACTGCAAACAGTGTTCGGCATGGTGCGTCCCTGGGCAACACACACAGACACCACGCTGCAAACAGCCCTCGGCATGGCGCGTCCCTGGGCAACACACACAGACACCACGCTGCAAACAGCCCTCGGCATGGCGCGTCCCTGGGCACAGACAACACATTAAACACAGACCCGCACACAAGCCCTCAGCATACCGCCTCCCTGGGCACAACATCACACAGACACAGCCCCGCACACAAGCCCTCACCATGCCGCCTCCCTGGGCACAACATCACACACACACAGCCTCGAACACAAGCCCTCAGCATGCCGCCTCCCTGGGCACATCATCACAGCGACACAGCCCTGCACACAACCCTCAGCCTGCCACCTCCCTGCGCACATCATCACACAGACACAGCCTCGAACACAAGCCCTCAGCATGCCGCCTCCTTGGGCACATCATCACACAGACACAGCCCTGCACACAAGCCCTCAGCATGCCGCCTCCCTGGGCACACCATCACACAGACACACAGCCTCGAACACAAGCCCTCAGCATGCCGCCTCCTTGGGCACATCATCACACAGACACAGCCCTGCACACAAGCCCTCAGCATGCCGCCTCCCTGGGCACACCATCACACAGACACACAGCCTCGAACACAAGCCTCGGCTGCCGCTTGCTCCTGGGCACAGCATCCGCACAGACTACGGCTTATATTTACAGAGCCTCAGCATGCCGCTGGGCACGGCATCCACACGGACTACGGCCCCGCACACAAGCCCTCAGCATGCCGCCTCCCTGGGCACAACATCACACGGACACACAGCCTCGAACACAAGCCCTCAGCATGCTGCACAACATCACACGGACACACAGCCTCGAACACAAGCCCTCAGCATGCCGCACAACATCACACAGACAAACAGCCTCGAACACAAGCCCTCAGCATGCCGCCTCCCTGGGCACAACATCACACAGACACAGCCTTGAACACAAGCCCTCAGCATGCCGCCTCCCTGGGCACACCATCACACAGACACAGCCCTGCACACAAGCCCTCAGCATGCCGCCTCCGTGGGCACACCATCACACAGACACCGCACTGTACACAAGCCCTCAGCATGCCGCCTCCCTGGGCACAACATCATACAGACACCGCACTGTACACAAGCCCTCAGCATGCCGCCTCCCTGGGCACGGACAACAATCAGACACCCCACTGCAAACAGCCCTCGGCATGGCGCGTCCCTGGGCAACAAACACACACACCACACTGCAAACAGCCCTGGGCATGGCGCGTCCCTGGGCAACAAGTTAGTTACTTAGTTACACAGCCTATAGTGTTGGTATCCTTGTCATACAAATTAGTGTTCATGAAGAGAGAAATTATATTTGTAATTTGGCATGTACTGGATTTCTGCTGCTATGGGGCCAAAACATAGGAGCCAGGTGAGTAGAGCTGGGGTATGGCTTTCTAAACGGGTGTTGAAAAACACCGACAATCCCAGACACTATTGGTCTTACCGAACTGACTGTGGTTGGAGCCATAACACGGCCAGGTATGGGGGTGGAAACCAACCTAAAACCCACCATAACACCATATGTTATCCCGTTGGCACAGTCCTGGATATCACTGTTACTGACATTGTAACACGATGTGGTTGGCAGGACCTGGAAATGACATACAGCGGCCTCACAGGGTGTGACATTCCCTCGCCACACACAGTACATTAAAATGCCCTTCTGACACATGATCACACACAAATAATTGACTCAAAATGACAAGGTTCACCAACAAGGCCTTACACCATAAGGTTGCCCTCATTGGTCCCGCGTCCTGTGAGGACGGTACTCCGCAGCTTCCAAATCTCACACACAAAATCAGCTACTGCTCTCATGGCTGTCACAGCACCCGCGTCTTCGCGCTCTGCTCCAGCTGGCCGGGCAGGTTCATCATTGCCTAGGACATCATCTGTCAGCAGCACCCTCCAGGTATTGGCCGGTGGGCCTGCTTGAACAGCCGCCACTGTGGCAGGCACAGTCTTTTGTAATTTGTTAAAGAGGGTGGTTCTACAGGCAGAATAAGCAGGGCACTCCAACAAAAAGTGAGCAAGTGTTTCAGGTGCACTCTGGCAGGCAGGGCATGATTCTCGCTGGGTATGCTGTACAGTGGTTTCATTGCGGCGCTGGCAACTATGAATAGCACGCAGTGGCAGACACTCTAGACGCATTTTCATGCACAACTCAGCTGCAGGGCCACGGCGCATTTGGCTCAGTTTAGTCACATAAGCACGTGCTACTGGTTTGTTTTGTTTAATCACTCCTGGTCCAAAGGCAGCAGTATAATTTTGAAGGATGGCACTGGTGGCCCTGGGTCCTGTGCTCCAGATCTGTTGAACCCGGCAGGCAGCTTTGTTTTTGACATATGTAACGAATTGTCCCTTAGTAAAGTTGGTGGTGGTAGCAGTGTCAATGTCATATTCTGCTAGAAGCTTATCTACGTTCTGTTGCCAAGGGTTTAGATTGCCAGTCCATGCCTCGGCCACTTGACGCAGCAGGCGATCAGAGGACACCCTGCAGAGATGGTGCCAGTATGTCAAGGTGAAGATGTCACATGTAATGTGGGCAGACATAATGCCCAGCTCCTGCTGCAGACATTCAGTTTGTGTGTTAGGTGAGCAGTGATTGATGCGCTTTACAAGTTGCATTTGCCAGCTGTCCAGGAATTTACGATTGGTTAGTGTAGTATTTCCCCACACCTGCACAGCATAAGTTAGCACAGGTTGTACAGCAGCACACACAGTTAGTTTGTGCAGGTGCCATTACATGCGGTTCTGGTTTAGGACGCCACGTTGTGCGTGTGCAGCAGCCTCAGCCTTTTCCTTTCTTACATTCAAGTGTTCATCCCATGTGCCTACATCAGAGATCCATGCACCTAAATAACGGTACGAGCGTACTTGAGGAACAGTAATGCTGCCCCACACGAAGGGGTCTGTTGGGGCAGGTCCATGCCTACCAGCCCGCTGCCTGGCAGCAGCTGTGCCACCCCTGACCACCATGACTGCTGTTTTAGATCCATCAGTGGACTTGACACTAGCTTTCAGCCGCCACCGCGTAAGCGCTGTGCGGGTTGCATTAATAAGTGATTGCATTGCTTCATGCGAGTCTGCAAGGCCGACCATATCATCAGCGTACATAAGTGCAACGAGTTTCATTGCAGCAGAAGTTGTATCATTGTTAGGTAGGGGAACTCCTTGATGGCTTTCCCACACTTCTTTCAACACAGAGTCAACATAGATGTTGAACATAGTTGTCGCCAGCGTGTCTCCCTGCTCCCATCCCATCCCTGGCTGGAAGGGGGAAGAGAATGCTCCATTGTGTAACAACACTGGTGGGGCTATCAGTCATTTGTGCTAGAACTCTGAACAGTTTCCCTTGGATCCCTTTGTGCCACAGGTGCCATAGCAGACCTGGGCGCCAAACACTGTCATAAGCCTTTTCAATATCAACAAACAACAAGTATGTGGTTAGTTTTTGCTTCATACGGGCAGACAGGCACTGAGTTAGCATGAAAATGTTGTCAATGCCATTCCGGCCAGGTCGGAAACCCTGTTGTGCATCATGTAATCCTTTGTTATCTTCAAGGAACCTGCATATACGAGCATTCAGTACCATGTTATACACTTTGTCAATGGTTGAGCCAAGAGTGATTGGCCTGTAGTTGGCAGCAACAGCAGGAACATCTCGCTTGTATAGTGCTTTAATTACTCCAGGGGTCTGAGCTTGATGTTCAAGGTGAAACTGCATGTGAAAGAAGGCAGTGAGCGCGTGAGTTAGTGGTTGACCTGCATATTTCAATAATTCATTGTTTACGTCATCAAGCTGGCTTGGTGATTTCCAGTTGTGTAGGCGGGTACATTGGGCGTCAACTTCAGCAGCAGTGATTGGGGCAGACATGTTATCATGGTCGGTTTTAGTGTCTGAGGTGGATGTGCGGAAGGTAGATACTGCAGCTTCAATGGTGGCTTTATGGGCGTCATCAAAGCCTGCATTTTCTGCAAAAGAAACCGGGTTGGTAGCTCGCTCATACTATGTGGATAGTATGTCAGCAATTTGTTGATCATCCATGACTAGGGCTCCATTAGGTCCCATTGGCATGTTGCATGCCTTGTGCCTTGTGCAACACACACAGACACCACACTACAAACAGAGTTCGGCATGGCGCGTCCCTGGGCAACACACACAGACACCACACTGCAAAAAGCCCTAGGCATGGCGCGTCCCTGGGCAACACACACAGACACCACACTGCAAACAGCCCTAGGCATGGCGCGTCCCTGGGCAACACACACAGACACCACACTGCAACCGCCCTCGGCATGGCGCGTCCCTGGGCAACAATCACAGACACCACAATGCAAACAGCCCTCGGCATGGCGAGTCCCTGAGCAACCGACACAGACACCACACTGCAAACAGCCCTAGGCATGGCGCGTCCCTGGGCAACACACACAGACACCACACTGCAAACAGCCCTAGGCATGGCGCGTCCCTGGGCAACACACACAGACACCACACTGCAACCGCCCTCGGCATGGCGCGTCCCTGGGCAACAATCACAGACACCACAATGCAAACAGCCCTCGGCATGGCGAGTCCCTGAGCAACCGACACAGACACCACACTGCAAACAGCCCTAGGCATGGCGCGTCCCTGGGCAACACACACAGACACCACACTGCAAACAGCCCTAGGCATGGCGCGTCCCTGGGCAACACACACAGACACCACACTGCAACCGCCCTCGGCATGGCGCGTCTTTGGGCAACAAACACAGACACCACACTGCAAACAGCGTTCGGCATGGCGCGTCCCTGGGCAACACACACAGACACCACGCTGCAAACAGCCCTCGGCATGGCGCGTCCCTGGGCAACACACACAGACACCACGCTGCAAACAGCCCTCGGCATGGCGCGTCCCTGGGCACAGACAACACATTAAACACAGACCCGCACACAAGCCCTCAGCATGCCGCCTCCCTGGGCACATCATCACACGGACACAGCCTCGAACACAAGCCCTCAGCATGCCGCCTCCCTGGGCACATCATCACACAGACACAGCCCTGCACACAAGCCCTCATCATGCCGCCTCCCTGGGCACAACATCACACAGACACAGCCTCGAACACAAGCCCTCAGCATGCCGCCTCCCTGGGCACAACATCACCCAGACACAGCCTCAAACACAAGCCCTCAGCATGCCGCCTCCACAACATCACACAGACACAGCCCTGCACACAAGCCCTCAGCATGCCGCCTCCCTGGGCACATCATCACACAGACACAGCCCTGCACACAAGCCCTCAGCATGCCGCCTCCCGGGGCACAACATCACACAGACACAGCCTCGAACACAAGCCCTCAGCATGCCGCCTCCCTGGGCACATCATCATACAGTCACAGCCCCGCACACAAGCCCTCAGCATGCCGCCTCCCTGGGCACAACATCACACGGACACACAGCCTCGAACACAAGCCCTCAGCATGCTGCACAACATCACACGGACACACAGCCTCGAACACAAGCCCTCAGCATGCCGCACAACATCACACAGACAAACAGCCTCGAACACAAGCCCTCAGCATGCCGCCTCCCTGGGCACAACATCACACAGACACAGCCTTGAACACAAGCCCTCAGCATGCCGCCTCCCTGGGCACACCATCACACAGACACAGCCCTGCACACAAGCCCTCAGCATGCCGCCTCCGTGGGCACACCATCACACAGACACACGCCTCGTACACAAGCCCTCAGCATGCCGCACAACATCACACGATGGCAGGAACGCACAAGCCTCGGCATGCCGCACAATCACACAGACAAAGCCTCGAACAAAGCCCTCATGCCGCCTCCCTGGGCACATCATCATACAGACACAGCCCCGCACACAAGCCCTCAGCATGCCGCCTCCCTGGGCACAACATCACACGGACACACAGCCTCGAACACAAGCCCTCAGCATGCTGCACAACATCACACGGACACACAGCCTCGAACACAAGCCCTCAGCATGCCGCACAACATCACACAGACAAACAGCCTCGAACACAAGCCCTCAGCATGCCGCCTCCCTGGGCACACCATCACACGGACACAGCCCTGCACACAAGCCCTCAGCATGCCGCCTCCGTGGGCACAACATCATACAGACACCGCACTGTACACAAGCCCTCAGCATGCCGCCTCCCTGGGCACGGACAACAATCAGACACCCCACTGCAAACATCCCTGGGCATGGGGCGTCCCTGGGCAACACACACAGACACCACACTGCAACAGCCCTGGGCATGGGGCGTCCCTGAGCACAACAGACGCCAAATTGCAAAAGCCCTCAGCATGGCGGTCCCTGGGCACAGGCAACATACCAGACACAAAGCAGGAAACATTATCCTTTTTATGTTTATAGTAGGGCGCCAGGGTGCTCCGTCGAGGAAAAGGGGCTCCAGTTTTCCTGCTGCTGCTTCGCGCGATGGGCTCTGTGCAACCTCAGTCATTGCTGCCTACAATTAGGTGAGACATGTCGTTTGGAACAAGACATGTGCGAGATATGCGAGAAGATGTATCCGCTCACTGCAACATTCAATCTCAAAAAGGCTTCCAAGCTTTTGCTCGGTATGTTTCAGGCTCCCAAGCAGTTCAAATAGTGAAGTCAATGTATTCATGGGTCTCAAACTCACTGCCTCATGCAGCGGCACTAGTGCCTTTGAGGCATGAAGGGAACTTCCCTTAGGGAAGGTGTATGGCATGACTGTCAATGTCATTTTCCCCATGGTTTACAGAAAGCACCACACCAGATGAGGAAATCTAGGTTTTATCTGGGCAATTTTCGGCACTCACATATGCGGTTGATGGTCGGAGCCTTTCCTGCTCCTACTCGAAGCGTTCGCGCCTGAAGTGATTCAACCAACGGAAAACTGCCATCAGCACCCTCTGCCACCGATGAAACCAAAGCAACATTACTAAGCGCTGCTTCTCTTACGGACGTGCTGCATGCCAGCCCCCAGAGCAGCAGCTGCAGCTGTCTTCAGGAAAGATGCAGAGTGCAGATGGCCAAGCTACTAGGAGGTGGCACAGGACGCGATACAAGGGAGTTTCACGCAAACCCAACGGCTTTTATGTCTGCGAGATACACACAACGTTCGGCACCGAAACGTGAGACAGCCAGGCAGGCGGACCTGGCCCAGCAGGCTGCTTAGCAGCAGGCACCTGCAAGTTTGCAGCTGCAACATGTGAGCCTGGAGACAGCTGTTGTCAACAGACGCTCTTCAAATGCTCCGACATAAATAACTTGTGCGTCTGGGTTCTTGTTCATGCACTGCAGAGGTGCTGAGCATGCGTCAGCGGAGGAGGCGCGTGCAGAGCTGCCACTGTTGAAACAGCGGCACAAAGCCGCACTGGCTAACCCCGTGCATCATGCCGTAGCAAGGAACAAGCTCTCAGGGTGCAAAAGAAAGTCTGCGTGTGATACCAGCAAGGGGGTGCTGCTGTCGCTGGCCACCAGTCACAATGCCCTGCATCAGGTGCGCAACTGATGCTGTTGCACCTGTTGCGCAGCGCGTGAGGTGCTTGCTTGTCATCATTGTATGACAGCAACCCTGCAGGCTTCTGTGCAATACATAGCTGCTCTTGCGGCCGAGCTGCTGGCAGAGGTGCTGCACCACCAAAGAAGCAGCATCCAAGCATTTGCAGTCACAATTGCGTCAAGCTGTCTGCAGCAGATGCTCATCACCGTGCACGGCATGCTGTTGCTGGGGCTTTCAGCACCAATCAGTAGACGTACACGCACTGCAACGCCCGCTGCAGCTGTGACGTTGGTGGTGCTTTTCGTGTACACGCAGGCGTTGCGGACATCCAGCACCCTGATTCACCCCAACACTCACCTGGCAGCAAAAGGCGCTGCATGGGCATCATGGCATCCCTGGATACAGCAGCAGCTGCGGTAGCTAGCATGGGCGAGCTGGCACTGCAGGGTGAAGGGCTGCTGCCACTTGAAGCAGACCCAGGGGCCCCAGCCAACTCAGCATCAGCTCGGCAGCGAGCAATTGCAGCAGCAGCAGCAGGCCACACCAACACCAGTGAGCTTGCTGCTTTGACACCCTCAGCATCACCCCAGATTGCAGGATCTGCCGCACCTGGCAGGCCAAGTGCTTCGCAGCTGCTAGGCATCATAGTGCCGCACTGGCAGGGCAGCACAGCAGGCCGTGCAAGGGCTTCGCCTTCAGCAGCAGTTGCAGCAGATTCGCCATCAGTAGTACTATCAACAATAGTAGCAGCCAAAGGTTTTGCAGCACGTACAACAGAGATTGCTGATCCAACCATCCCACCTACAGCAGCATGCGCAGCAGCAGAAGCAGAAGCAGGAGCCACAGACCTTTCCTGCGCAAGTGAGCAGCCCCCAGCTGGCGTGCACGCGTAGGGTGCTCTGCACAACGAGGGTGCCACTTATACAGCAACAGCAGCACCAGCACCAGCAGCACCAGCACCAGCAGCACCAGCACCAGCAGAAGCTTATGTTTCCCTGGAGAGCAGTGAGATGCAAATTGAACAGCGCATTGACCAGGTGGTGATGCTTGGCTGTGACACGGTGCGCTTGCTGCATCCCATCGCAAGTGGCACCTACGGTTCTGTGTACAAGGGGCAGCTGATGAAGCAGGGTTCAAGTCAGAGCGCAGCTGCAGCTGATGCCAGCAAGGGTGAGAACAGCAGCAGCAGCAGTGGTGGAGGCAGCAGCAGCAGCAGTGTAGGTCAGTATGTAGCAGTGAAGGTGTTCCCCGCATGCGTACAGCCACCAGCCATAACTGGCTGCGAGTGTGGATCTTGCCTCAGCTTCACAAGGGAGCGCAACGCATTACTGCTGCTGCAGCGGAAGGTTGGCGCTGTGCAGCTGCTGGCTGCTGGTGCTGTCAAGCTCTTGGACCCTGCTGCTGCTGCTGCCAACCCTGGCAACAGCATGGATGACTGCATCAGCAGCAGCAGTGCGCAGCAGCAGGAGCAGCTGGTGCGCAGGCCGTGCTTGGTGATGGAGCTGGCAGATGGCACCTTGGAGGGCAACATGCGGCACTCGGAGCAGGAGGCGTGTGAGCTGATAGTGCCGCTGATGTCAGCGTTGACAATCATGCACTCAGGCTCCTTGGGCCACGATCGCAGCTACAAGGTGGTCCACAGGGACTTGAAGCCAGCAAACATCCTGGTCACTGCAGCTGGCCCAGTGATCTGTGACTTCTCCAACTGTGCCATCTGGCATGGCCCAGCGCTGCGCTGCCGAATGATGGACACGATAGCTGGCACGCCCCTGTACATGCCTGTGGAGATGCGCGATCCTGACGAGAAGGGCTACAGCTGCAACGTGGACGGTTACTCAATGGGGCTGGTGGCTCTCAGCCTGTTGCTGGGTGGCTCAGCAGCATTGGATCAGCGCGCCAGCAGTCACTGCTTTGGCACGGTGGAGAGCTGGCTCATGGACTTTGTGAACACAAAAGAGGTGCCGCACGAGCAGCGTGTGACTTTGTGCGCTGCTGCTGTGTGCTGCGGCAGCGGCCGCTGCAGCTGCTGCAGCATGAGTGGCTGCATGAGGCGCGCGATGCTGCAGATGCATCACAGCTTGGGGCTGCTGAGGACTGAGAAGCATGCGGCATGGCAGTAGCGCATACTATGCGCGGCACATTATGCATAATCTATGCTGAAATGCCTGGTATATGCTGAGGTGTGCCACTTGCGTGCTTCTTGTGCCATGTATTGAGTGAGGATGGTCTGCCGGTGGGGCACACATATTTGCGGGTGCTTTGCACGGCCCTTTGGTGGCTGCCAGCAATTGACCTGAGGTCACTGCTGAGGAGGTTCGCGGGTTTGTCAGGTTGTTCTGTGAGTTTGGTGTACAGGTGGCATATGCTGCAAAGCCGGACAGCAAATATGCAGGCGTCTGTGAGCACAGCAACCACAATTATTGCAGAGATATGTGCACCCGGATCACGATATCATGATACGGTGCCGCATACATTTTGATGTTGTTTGCTGCTCGCAGCCGCTGCCAAGCGGCTTGCATGCTGCAGGGTGCATTTCAATTGGACCGGGCCCAAACTTTCTGCTCTGCTCTGAATGATGTGTAGCTGCTGTACTCGAGTCAGTGACTGTCATGGTCAACATGTACAGGTTTGGCTGAGAGCTGGGCAACTTCAGCGGCTGAAGGCCATGATCTACTCTTTGATCCAATACCGCATGTGTAACAGGGTACCCTATTACACAGTATGTGAAACGTGCACGCACATTGTGCAGACATGATAATGCTAGTATGTACACAAGACAATCAAACAATAGCACGTAATGCGCCTGCAGACTTGCAAACACAGCCGCTGAAGTCACAGAGGCGTACTCGGAGTAAGCACCTTGCAAAGTTACACTGTAACCCGGGGCCCGGGGCTTTTGCACACGAACACTGTGCAGTAAGCAGCCATCTGCGGCACTGCAGTGCTCTGCATTGCCCATTCCGTCAACATAACCTCACACTGCACGAGGAAAGCTCAGTTGCTGCTAGGCAATCAATATGATGCATAAATACCTACACCTCTGACGTCCGCAAAGACACAGTTTGCTGGACCCAGGATTGCACGCTCAAAGTAGCCATAGCACGGCTGCCACATAGGCTGGTTGCATCACTCTGAACAGGGGACGTCGCAGACCAGCATTATTGTGGTGAAAGAAAAAAGCACATGAAGCACTAGCCTCTGCGGCATGTGCGCGAGCCATGGTTGCAATGGCGTGCATGTGGAGAACAAAAGAACAAACGCATGCGGAACCAAGTGCATTCCACTAGGTCTCCAAAGCATGCTTGCAGATATACAAAGCAGAAACTGTCATCCGAAGATGCCCCAGCATCAGCAGAGAGCGTGCGCGGCAGCGGCTGGCGCAAATACCGTCAGCACTTGCTCACTGCACACGTAAGCACTGCCTGGCAGGGTTTCCCCACCGCAGGCTGGGCATGCAGGCACCACTCTCCTGCAAACTGCAGTCCGCGGTGTAAACATAGCATGCATGGATCAACACTTCAGTCCATTCTGTTTCTTCAATCATCTGGCCAAGCATAGCTGGAATGTAGGCCTAATAGCAGTAAGCACACTGAAAACGAGAACATGCTGGCACCAACCCACACGCAAGGCGCGAGCTCAAACATGCTGAGTGACTGCCACACTGGATTCATCCAACCCAGCTGTGTACGCCTGTGTTGGACCCAGTTTAGGTTCCGTACGTTGAATGCAACCAGTTGCGCGGCGTTTAAAACCAAGCAGGTGCCATAGCATGATAGGCAAAATCCTATGCCTGAGCAAAGCAGAAACCTAAGCAGAGGGAATCAGGAGCTGCGGAACGCAGTCTAAGAGCTGGCCAGGGTCAACCACATTCCTGGTTCATGACGTCAGTCAAACATTGGCAGCAGCAGCACAGCAAGCTGTCTGCACGTGGTATCTGACCACCTGCTGTGGCCATGCCCCGCTGCGAATAGCAATCAATGACACCTGACCCAGAACAACTGCAGCAAAAGTAAAATGAAGAGCCTCAGCACAGTCCAAAGACTAGCAACACAAACAGCAGCCGTTGGCCATGTAAACCAGCAGCTGTTCTAGACAGACTCCTGCACGATTCACGCAGTAACAACAGGCATCCGTCAATTACAGCTTACCCTGCAACAGCGTATTCCGCGAAAATGTCGTTGGCACAACACACCTCCTGCATGTAAACCGTCATAAGACACAACCCATCCGCCACTTGCCTGCAAAGATACACAGCAACACACAAGCGCGTACACCGTCCTGCCCAGTACCTGCACTGCTGATATGCAGCCACAAGAACTGCACGCGCAGAATATGCGCTGTCAGTGTATCTTCGCATGTTATACACCTGCTGCGCCAACTGCCAGCCAAGTGTGTGCACATACACACCGCGTGTAACAATCCGCAGAGCCACAGCAAGGACAAAGACCAAGTGGACAAGTGTGGTTGTAAAGAATGAGGCCTGTCACCCCAAGACTGCAGTGTTGTTGTCTGCATGGTAGAACCACACAACAGCACCAACACTGCTCAGCTGACGATGGTGGATGCCCAGCACATTGAGATCACCCCAGATATGCTGCTATTATGTAACAAGTGAAGAATGAGCCTTAGAACTGCTGGATCAACGAGCGACACAACATGTAAGCTCTGCACATGTCTGCATGTGCTCCTGTGATTGGGTTGTGTGTGTCTGTCTGCTCGCACGTATGTAACACAGTGTAACCTGTATGTAACACCAAACACATGTTGCATGTCTGACCTCGCATGACGCTAGGCCGATAACACACTGCATTCACAACAAGCCACCAACCTGGGACCCGGGTAAGCTCGACACTCGCTGCGTATGCACAGCCGCAGAACACTGCCAACGTATCCTTTGCTGCTGAAAGCGCAGCCGAACCTTCAACGAGCCACATCTCAAACTGCTGACTCCTGCCATAACACAGCAAGCAGCAGCATGCAAGCACACAATGCATGTCTGCGTGCACATCTGCAACAGATAGTGCAGTTGCTGCTGCCTCGCCGTACAAACAGAGTAAGGATACCCTGTCGCAAACAAGGCATGTGTAAGCGTCGACGACTCCAGCAGATACCAAACACCAGACAACATCCTACAAACAACTGTGCTGCTTCCCCGTCAACTGTCAAAGGCAGTCGGCCAAGGCACATACGCCAGCCCAGCAACAGATATGTCTGTACCAGTGCTGCATCTTCCCTTACAACACGTGACAGCCGCCAGCTCTGGACTCGATGCTGTGACATGCTGACACCACACTGTGTAGCATGGAGCTGCTTTCAGTAGCAAGCACTGCCAGTGTGACGGCTGCAGCTCCTGCCAAATGCAGACTGACCAAACAGGGCACCAGCACTGCCCGCCTGGCCAGTTGCATCAGCGCTGTGTTGCGTGTTGACAGTTCACGACTAGAGCTGCACAACCACCACCTCAAACTCGCCCCTGTGCACTGAATGCCCAAGGCTTGAGCGTACGAGACCGCCCCTCCAAACCGACAGATGCGCCAACATGGGCTCGCAACCCATATCTGCTGCCCCGAAGACAAATCCTTGAACACACAGGGGTTTCGCAACAGCACACATACGCCTCTCATATCTGCTGGCTGATCTGCTGCTTGAGCATACGCCTTTGTAACCACCAAACGTCTGCAGCAGCACAGACCAGGGCAGCGCTGCAGTTGTGCGAACAAAGGTGAAGATACGCAATATAGCACACCTACATACTTCAGCCCAAGCTTGGCGAGCTGCGATCACTGGTGATGAGTGCCATGCCAAGCCATACCCCAATACAAAACACTGCCTTAATAACATGTGCACTGTACCTCCAATGTGCCATGCTTATCTTAAGCAGGATCGCTGCATAGTGTGCGCCCTGCAGCTCTGTGCACACGCAGATGTTTTGTGAAGCACTCACGAGTCTTGTGTGATCTACTCTGAATACAGCGCGGATGATTGTCACGACAATGCAACATGCTGCAGGGCACTCACGAACAAGCGCACACCAGACGCACCTGGTGCAATGTAATGCCAAGGGGAACATACCACTGCACACCACTCGCACAGCTTACAGCCATGCTCTGTGAGATGTACTCCCCCTTTCCCTCGTCCTTTCCGACACAACCAAACAGACCGAAGCGACAGCACCAAAACATGTGCCAAACAGGAGCACACCTGCCAAATGCTGGTCAATCCTCTGCCTTTGTGCCACTTCAGACAAGTGTGCATGCAGAGCAAAGCCTCCAAGCGCCTCCGAGTTGTGCGCAGACGCGCACTTGCAAGCACGCCACCATCCCCAGCGGCTGCTGCTGCTAGTTCGAGTGCATTGCCGCAAAGCTGCCACATAGGCAGAGCAGCATATGTGGCATGTGAATGTGTCACGCTGCACACAGGGCTGCCAACAAGACTTTGTACACGGTACAAGCTCTGCTATCGACCACTCACGCCTCCTGCCCCATAAGGCTGCTGCACAATGCACGTCCGTTTCATGCTCAGCAAACCACCGTCACCGCCACCAGCCATGCACTTGAAACACACCTGTGTTAAGCAGCCTAAGTGACACCCCACCTGCTCCAGCTGCAAGACAACCTTCAATATCCACCTTCACGCAACATACATGCAGCCAAGGCAGACACGCTAGGCCCCTCGAGTCCAAGCCCACAGAAGCTACATACATACGTGGCTGAGTACGCATGCAGCCGACACAACCTAGTCTGATACAAGCACTACTCTGCCCACATGGCCATGCACCATCATGTGCCGTAGCAACAAGCACCCGTATGCCACGCAACGGGTCTTGCTGCCGCAGCAGCTGATAGACCAGTACGAGCACACACCACCTGCTGAACCCCGAACACGGTCGAGATGCTTCGTGATGTGAGAGACAAATGTTGTGTTGTGTTCATCCGCCATGGCCCAATGCTTCTGGATAAGCAGCCAACAAAAACCTCCTGCCACTGCACACGGGCATACGCACGAGCCACACACATATGCGGTACTTTCATCAGCACAATCCACCTTGTGCCCTCAACGCTTGCGCATCCCCACCACACATTCTTGCACACAAGCTGGACTTCCATTCCCACCAAGAAGCTTTACGCAAGACAAGCACGCATTACACATTACTTGACACGAGCTAAAGCACCTTCCCCAAAGCGTTCATCAACTGCTTTGGGTGTGCTGCATCGTACGCCATTGTGACACGTTGTGGCGCACTGAACCTGCAGCTGTACTGCTGCCACGCCCAATCCGCCTGCTGCCACGCCACTTCTGCTGACCCTTGACTCAAACGCATATCAGAGCAAGCTAGAAACCCTGGTCGCACCATCAAGCAATGAAACATTCAAAACCACTCATGCCTGACCCCCTGCGGGGCCCCAAATACTGCTGGTCAGTGGGTCGCCCCACGTGAACGCGGGCATCCTGACACCGCCATCACTGGGGCTCTCAAGCCACTGCGAAGACGCAGCACGGCTGACGCCACCAGCACTGCCGGCCACGCTTGCACTGTGAGCGGCATCCCCAAACACTGCTGCTGCTGCTGCAGGCTCCTCACAGCAGCTGCTAGCCTTGCTAGAGCCTGGTGAGGACGCCAGAGAGCCACGACCCTCACCAATTGCTGCGACACTGCTGCTGCTGCCGCTGCTGCTATTGCGGCATGCAGGGGACGTGCGCGTAGGCCCACCCACCACAAGCTGCTCAGGTGACATGCGCTTGCTAGGGCCAGCTGACACGGCTGCTGCAGCTGCTGCTGCACCTGCAGCATAGCCAGACTCCCACATGCGCTGCACCTGCTGCTGCTGCTGTTGCGCCTGCATCCTCTGCAGCATGCTAGTCTGCGCTGCATCTGCAGCAGCAGCGTCAGCAATGGCGGTGGCAGAACCCCAGGGGTTTGCAGCATTTGAACCCCATGCAGGGCCGCCAATGCCGCCCCACCCCCCAAGACCCAACCCCCACGTGGCGTTGCCGCTGCTGCCGTTGCTGACAAACCCACTGCTGCTGCCCATCTGCAGATCGCCTGTGAAACCGGGGTTCACACCACCCATGTTGAGCATACCGTAAGCTCCCAAACCACTCTGCACTGCAGCTGCACTGCTGGCACCCATAGCAGCAGCAAGCGCTGCATGTGATGTACTGTACCCAAACGCACCCCGCTGAGCAACCAGCCCGTTGCAGCTCTCACCACCGACAGCAGCCGCGACTGCCGCAGCAGCTGCAGACCCCCATGCAGATGCCCCGCTGCCGCTGCTGCTGTGGGTATGGCTCCGACGCCGCATCATGTGCTGCTGCTGCTGCTGCGCCGCAAGCTCCCCAGATGCTTGGCTGCCTGCAGGCGGCCCAACTTGCTGCCAGCTGGTACCCGGGCCAAGCTCTGACGCAACGAGCTGCAGCAGTGCTGCTGCCTTGGTCTGCTGGTCGTCTGGGAGCATCTCCCATTCGAGGTAGCCAATGTTGACCACCTTCCATCCGCGGTCCTGTTGCAGCAACAACAACACAAGCACATGCAGACAGCAAGTCAGGTGAGGAGCGTGACTGCATGCAGACGTAAGGCTCCCGTTCACCCACGTACTAGCGTCAATGCCTGCCTCTGATGCCTGCCACTCTGCGCTAGCTGTCGCAACAATCTTTTCACCCTATTCTGCAGAACGCGCAACTGCCTGTGCCACACACACCACATACCCGAAAGCAACAACTCCCCTGCGCAGCGTAAATGCTCAATCCTGCCACGTGACCGGACTGGGCTTTTAAGCTGCGCAAGGGAAATGTTGTGTTTGTGGACGTAGTGCGGCACTTGTCCATACAGTGGCTAGAATGCCTGTTCAACGACACTTGTTCATATGGATGGCATTACTGCTCAAACCATTGCATGGCTAGAGTGACTGCTCAAGTCAGGATCAACACAGAAACAAAACAGCATGCTTATTTTGAATGCTTTAGACCCACCTGCAGCAGTCTGCGGCGCACGAGCACCTCGCTCAGAGGGATGTGTGGCGTGCTGTTGGTGTAGTGGTGGCTGCCATCAACCTCCACTGCCACTGGCTGGCCGTCAACCTGCAGCAGCAGCAGCAGCAGCAGCAGCACAATAAGGGTCAGCACAACCACGATCAGCAACAGAACGTCTATTTTGATTGTTCATAGCTGCACACTGTGCAATGTGGCTCTACAGACACCGCGTTACATGCATGCCGTGCCGGCTCTACAGCATTGCCATGCGGCGGACAAGTAGGATGCACGAGACAAGCAGAGACAACGAACACACACCTGGAAAGCAATGTCAATGGAGAACAGGCCATCATCTGTCAGCCACTCCATGCTGTTGGGAATGCCAGCGAGCTGCAGTGTCGAACTGACATCTGCCTGCAGCTTGCTGATGTGCACATCCACTGCCGAAGTGAGCCACATGTAGTGTGCGTGGCTGTGCAGCGGCTCGGGGAGATTAGGCAGCTGATTAGCAGGCATGGAGGCGAGAGGTACGCCTGCCTCGCGCGCGAGCTGGCTGTGCAGCATCAGCTCAGCATGGAAGGCTTGGTGCACACCCTCAGGGGTAAGGCCTGCAAATCAGCAGCAGCAGCATTTTGAGTCCTCCTGCGATCAACAACAGCACCTCTGAAAAGCATCTGGTAGCACTGCGTCTGGTGGTCTTTCAACCTCTGCAGCATGTGCGTATGTACGCTGTATGTGTGCAATAAGACAGACGCCATGCCTGCAGACCAACCTTGCACATTGCCCAGGCAGCTGCAGAACTGCTGCCAGGTGTCCCTGTCCAACTGCTCCAGCACTCCCAGTGCCCACGCAGTGTTGCAGAGCTCCTGCTGGTTCATCTGAGGCAGCAGCTGCTTCGCAGCAGCCACCAACGGCTCAGTGTGCACCCCCAGGGGGTGGCCAGCGCGCGCAAACGCCCACAGGCTGTTCGCGATGTTCTGAGGCTCGACTCCACCAGAGAGCTGCCCTGCGAGCTGCCCTGCGAGCTGCTCCAGAAGGGCATCGAAGAGGGCTGGGTGGTAGTGGCGCAGCGTGGAGAAGGCCCACGCAGTCATGCTGCAGTTCTGAGCGTTGAAGCTGCTGACCTGGCACTTGACCTGCACAAATGACACAGCAACAACCAGCAGGCTTTAGTGATGGGCCCCTTCGCACGGTGACCAAATCTGTGAACTGCGCCAGCAGTCACGGCGTCATGAAGGTTGCAGCTGCTATATTTGCAATAGCTGAATGAGGAATCAGAGTGTGCACATGTTGTGCATCATGCATTGCAAGAGGTATGGAGCGCTCGACTACAGTCAATCTCATCCTACTATCCCACAACCCCATACTACTGATGCAAGCAGCATTGCAAATAAAGTGTCCAACCAGTTCCTGCAGCCGCCTCGACCCCACTCCCACCTGCTCTGCGAGCTGCTCTACCAATGCCGGGTGGTAGTGCCCCATCGTGGCATATGCCCAGGCCGTGTTGCTGAGCCCCTGTGCAGTGAACGCGTCCAGCTTGCCCACAGCAGCCTCAGCCAGCGCCTCAAACAGCACAGCGCTGCTGAAGCCCAGCTTGGCAAACGCCCACGCGGTGTTGCTCAAACCCTAGAAAGCGCAAGCATGACAGACAACCGATGAGTCAGCACTTGATTTACATCATAGCAGACAGCAGGAGCGCTGTAACCCAACCCCGCAGCAAGCTCAGAGTTCATGCTGGCAGATGAGACGCCCGGGCATGGTCAAACCAAAAGTCAAACAGCAGTCAAAGCTGGTCGAACAGCAGTCAAACATCACACACCTGTGGCTCGAACATGTCCAGCTTGTGCAGCACTGCCTCTGCCCATGTGCCCAGCATGCGGCTGTCTGCATGGCCTAGGGCAGCACACGCCCACAGCGCGTTGCTCAGGTTCTGGCTGCTCATGCGCTCGATGCGCGAAGTGCACTCCTGCAATCAGGATCAAAGGACAGCCCTCGTGTCAGTGGCTAGACTCGAGCGAATCACAGGTCCCGTGAGTCCACGTGTAAGCAAGTTGCACAAGTCTTGCAAGCTTGCCTGCATCTTGCCGCCATTACAACAGCAGCAGGCATACGCACGGCTATACAGCTCTGCATGGTGTACCACATACACACATAGCGCAAAAAAATGCAACAGCAGCCTATCCATCTACACAAGCACTAATGGTGTGTCTCATTACGGCAACACCGTGACAGCTACGGCCGTCGGCATGGCAGCAATCAAGAACCAGCACTCAGAATTCAGGCCTTTTTTCCCACGCACCTGCAGTACTGCTTGCAGGAAAGTGGGGTCCCTGTGGCCCAGCGTTGCACACGCCCACAGCAGGTTGCTCAGGCCCTGCACATCATACGCGCCGATGTCTGACAGGCAGTGCGCCAGCAGCTGCTCAAACAGCGCATCATCACGGTGGCCTGCTGTTGCCAGCGCCCATGCGATGTTGGACACTCCCTGCAAGATTGGGCAATTGACGGGTAGAAAAAGCAGCGGGTTGCAACTGTGTCAGCATGAGAGTAGGTAGCATGGTCCCTTGGGAAGATATATGTGTGACGCACCTGACTGGAGGTGTGCACAACATCAACGACAACAGACAAAATCGCTGTAGCCGTAAGCAAGCATTCAACAGGCGACGCATGCAAAGCACAACAAGCACATCTATCTGATGACGGCAGATTTATACTATGTTGCCCAACTGTTACCTGTGGCAGGAAGTGTGGCAGCTTGGCCTCAACTGCAGCCAGAAGGTGCGCAAATAGGCCCTGCTCATAGTGGTGCAGCTTGGCAAAGGCCCACACCACGTTGCTCAGCTCCTGCTCCTTGAACTGATCAAGCAGCGCCAGCGCACGTGCACCTGCAGGAGCATGCGAAACGCCAATTCAAGAGCTTATCAACAGATGCTGCTGCTTACATCATGACAATCAGTTGCTTGACTATGTCTACGTACAAGTGGACCTGCAGGAGCATGAGAAACACCAGGTAAAAACTTGTGAACAGATGTGGTTGGCATCATGAGGGTCAGCTGCCTGACTGTGTCTACGTACAAGTGGCCCTGCAGGAGCATGCGACGCGCCAGTTCAAGAGCTTGAAGACAAATGTGGTTGACACCAAGACAGCCAGCTCTGCGTGACCTTGTCCACTGACAGGAGAAACACGGAAAACATAAGCAGCAGACCTAGCCGTCCATAGAGCAGGCACTGCACACAAACTGCTGACCTTTGTCCAAAATTGCACACATGAGTGCAACAGCTGGCCGGAAATGGGCAGATGCAGCAGCAATACACCACACGTCCAGTCAATCCAGTTAAACCACTCACCACTGCATACCTTTGCCCACTTGCACGTATGACTGCACCAACTGACAGGACAAAAGTGAGCAGACGCAGCAGCAAACCACACATCCAGTCAATCTAGTCTAAACCACTCACCAACCACGTCCATGAGGTGTGGCTCATAGTGCTCCATGCTCGCCAGCGCCCACACCACGTTGCACTGATACGTCCAGCAGCTGACCAGAGAATGAGCAGATGCAGCAGAACAGACCACCCATCCAGTCAATCTAGTCAGATCACTCACCAACTACGTCCATGAGGTGTGGCTCATAGTGCTCCATGCTTGCCAGCGCCCACACCACATTGGCCAGCTCCTGGGGCTTGAACTCCGTTACCTTGGACACCACCTGCAGGCATAGTGCACACACACTGCATGAGTCACTGCTGACTCAAGCGGCACATGTCCTAAGGCCACCCACCATAATGCTGACTACCGGACACCACCTGCAAGCATAGTGCATACGCACTGCATGAGTCACTGCTATATCTCAAGCAGCACATGTCCTAAGGCCACCCCCCACAATGCTGACTACCGGACACCACCTGCAAGTATAGTGCATACACAGTGCATGAGTCACTGCTGACTCAAGCGGCACATGTTCTACGGTTACACACCACAATGCTGACTACCGGACACCACCTGCAAGCATGGTGCATACACAACGCACGAGTCGCTGTTGACTCAAGAGGCACGTGTCCAACAGCCACACACCACAATGCTGACCACCGGACACCACCTGCAAGCATAGTGCATAAACAGTGCATAAACACTGCTGACTCAAGCGGCACATGCCCTGTAGCCACGCAGCAACAATCCTGACTAGCTGCAGTCAACCAGCCTGCTTATCCCTACCCTAAACACCACACCACCCTACAGAGTTATCCGGGATAATCCCTTTCACCACAGCAAAGCTGTTCCCTATCTGATGTCCAAATCCAAGCTCAATCAAAGCTAAATCGCATACGCCTCAACACCATCCATGCTTCTCACCTGCTTGGCCACTGCAGCCATGAGCGCCTCATCCCTGTGGTGCAGGTACACAAAGCTCCACAGCAGGTTGCTCAGGTTCTGCGCGCTGAACGCATCCATCTTGGTGATCGCTGCAGCAGCAATCAGCTGCGGCAGCTTCTGGTTGGGTGCATACTTGAGCTTGCCAAAGGCCCAGGCGCTGTTGGCGAGGCCGCGCGCGTCGAATGTGTTGATGTTGGAGGCCATGAGGGCGGCCAAGTCATCCACTAGTGCCTTCGCAGTGCTGTCGTTCTGTGGTAGATGGGTGGAGGCAGTAGCGGCGGGTTGCAGGAGACAGCAGGCAGGGCAGCAGTAAGTGCCAAGCACAAGAGTGACAGACAGCAAATTGATGCATGGCTGAACTCATGCATGCAGGCAGCGTACACATGCAGGACTCCTGCATGCTGTTGCATCACATGTTGCCCACACTCATCCAGCGCGTGCAAACAACCCCACGGTCTCGACAACACACACGCCCAACAGGTCTGCAAATATAGAACATTCCGCTCACCTGCACACCACCAGCAAGACCCACAAGCTTTGGCACGCGCGCAATGGCGCTGCTGATGTTGAAGAAGTCAAACCCAGCTCCCTTGGTCCGCACAATCGCGTGCAGCTCGTGGGCGCTGTGCGTGTTCATGATCTGCTTATTCAAGCTGATGCTGTTGTTGTAGCGCGGCTTGCGCATGCCGCCAGGGCCCAGTGACCCGCTGCTTCCTGAGCGGTTGCTCGACTCAAGGCTGCTCAGGCCAGGAGCAACTGGCCGCAATGGCAGGCACCCCTGCAGGTTGCCTATCCCATTGCCGAGCCCTGGCAGTGCTGCTGCAGGGTGCAGCGGCAGTCCTGCAAGCTGCTGCTGGTGCAGAGATGTGTCATACAGCGCAGCAGTGTCGGCTGCGATGCTGCCAGTCAGCTGGGGGTGCTGGCCCCAGTGATTGCCTGCAAGGTGTGCCTGCGCAAGCAGGTGCACTGGGTAGTGGTGCGGTGCAGCATCCTGCAAGGGGAAGCAGCGGTGCAGGCAGCTCAGGAGTGAGTGCAGCTTGTGTGTCACTCATGGTGCTGCCCACCACAGCAATGATGCATGGTGCGAGGCGTCTGTGAGCGTACCTATGCTAGCCACTGCTTTTCAAACTGTGGTGTCTTTTGCTAGCAACCATGGCTTCTCCGTTTGACGATACACGAAGTTCTACACATCCCTGCGGCTTCCCATGCTGCTACTGGGATACTGGCAACAACTGCCGTCAACGCATGTACAGCAAGCAAAGTTCACTGCTTGCCACCATGGCATGTAACCCACCTGTCCTGCAAGGGACTTGCTGATGTGCAGCAGTCCCAAACCAGAAGCTAGCCTGTCACTAGCTGCTGCTGAAGTAGCTGCGCTGCGCTGCTGCTCTGCCTTGTGCTGCTCCCTGTTGCCGCCCAGCTGCTGCTGCTGCAGGGGTGGGGCATGGCTGCCTGTGAGGGTGTCCCAGACATTGACTGCCACCTGGGGCAGGGCCGCCTGCTGCCTTGTCTCTACTGCGCAAAGGGGACACAAGTAAAGACGGCGACATGTGCGTCAGCATGGGAGCCTGGCATGGTGAAGGCAGTACATGATGCTGGCTGCAGGAAGACGTAAGGTCACTCACCTCTGGCAGCTGCCTGCGCAAGGTGCAGAAGAAATTGTGCCTTCTGTGGCATCCTGGTCTGCAGCTAGCTCCGGCCGAAGTCACAACCTGCGGGCAGATGTGCACAGCAGCAGACCTAAAGTGATGACTAGGCTGGAAAGTCGAGCCTGTTCAAGCCGGCTCGATAGCAATATCATCTAAGCTTATTCAAAGCAGTCAACTAAGGTGTGCAGATGGGTTGAAAGACTGATTTGAGGGTGCCGATAAAGGGGAGGGCACGACACCATGCAAGCCGGGTAGGTCGCGTGAACAACGCCTGCTGCAAGGATCGCCGGAACATTGCAAACTAGAGCTAAAGCAACCGATCAAAGTGTTCAAAATTCCGGACGTGCGTGAGCCTGCCTGCCCGCCTCCCACAGCATACCTGCAAGGGCAGGATCAGCGTTGCTGATACAGCGCCAAACACGGCCTGAATTATCGCCTCCTGTGGTTCTCTCTAAGCGATGCTGGACACTGCCAACGTAGGTTGTATGGTATGGAACGGATTTGACGCGAGGAGACGCACGTCGAACAAGAAGGAATAGCAGTCAATCTATGTTATCGTGTATATGAGTTTCTGATGGCGGAACTAGCCCAAAGCAATTGAGCGGGGTCATGTTGCCATGACTGCAAACGCTTGTTTCACGTCCTAAAGAATTCAGTCAACGTAGAAAGTTTTGTTGATGCGATCCCGATAGGCTGCCGTGTAAGGAGGCAGGAGAAACGTGCAAGGCCCAAGTTACTGACAATTCGTCATCCTCCCATGGCAGTGTCTTCGTCAGCAAACAAGTGCTGGAGGTTGCCCATGTTTCAGTGGCATGGCTCATGTGATGATTCAACTGCTTACACCAGCCGAGGCAGGAGTTTCTGCACAACCCTACTGTGGCCTAGTGCAACTGCAACATCACCCATCAGCAGGTTTCGGATGGTTGATGACAGCCTGCAACGATGTCAGATATCGAGAGCAGTGTGCTGACAGCGTTGAAGCAGCTGCATACTAGCCCTGGTGAATACTCAGTCCAAACCTGTGTTGGCACTGCACTGCTGGCGTGGCTAGAGGTGAGCAGTGCGCACCTTTGCAGCTGGGCCCATCCACGTGATACTTACAGCCATGTGTCTAGGTTCAATTTGCTTTCATGCTTGCATGCTGTGCGTCCCTGCATGCAGCACAGTACCCACACCTAGGCCGCACTGCAGTACAGCACAGGGTTTTGAGCTTGCGCCTGTGCCACCGTCTTATGATCTCTGGACACTTTGTGATGTCTCAACTTGTATTGTGTCGCTACAGCACGGCTTAAAAGGCAACCGTGCAGTCAGCGGCTCTGTGTGGAGTGTGGTGACAGCAGCAACACGTGCCTTCCCCATCCAGCTGTCACCAAGCGTTGAAAAAGCACAGGCCGTGGCAGAAGGCTGTGCTGGAGCTGATCTTGTGCAGACATGGGTGATACAGGTGATTTTGCTTGAGCATAGCATGCCGAATCAACCAAGACGGGGCTTCCTGCAAGTGTTGCATGGTGATGATGCTGGCAGGTGCTGAAATCCATAGCACGCTCTCAGTTCAGTACTACAGGCAAGCAGTGGACGAAGCATGTGCAGCAGCATGCAGCTTCATTTGACACAGCGCCTGCACAAGCCGCGCAGCTAGATGTACCAGGATCGTGTGAAACATTGGTAACATAAGTATACCGGTGCCAGTCCAGCATTCCTTGTTACTGTGCGTCCATAGTTTCTGGCCAATGTCTGTACCGTCCCACAGCCCAATCAATTGATGTGATACACGTACTCCTGAACTGCCTGCAGGCTTTAGCTGATGGCTCGCTGGTGACGCTGGTGCAGCGGCTGCGCAGCCAGCCTCAGATCATCACCGCCTACGCGCGGGATGCGCTGATACGGGATGCCAAGGCAGCAGAACGGTTGGTGGCACAGCTGCAGCAGCTCCAGGTGATATAATTCGGGGGTGGTGCAGGATACTTGAGTGAAGTGAACTGAAAAGCGGCTGCATGTATTCTGAGGATTACCCGCCTGGTGCCAAGTGCGGCAGCCAAGTGCATGCAGGGTACTACATCACCGTTTGCAGCTTTGTTTGGTTGCGTTGGAGGAACTGTTGATGCCCCAGCTGTTGTGGGCCTGACGAATATGCGCTGCAGTTCTACGCAGTTCTACAACAGCACATGGCTTGGGTGGTTGATCACAGGTCGCATGCGGATCAGGCATGGCTGCACATGTGGCATGTCTGCCCTTTCTGCCCATGGTTGCGGCTGCATTGCAGCAATGCTCGAGCTCACCGCATACCTGTGTATCTGCTGGTGTATGCTTGCAGGAGCTGATCTCAGTCACACCATATGACAGGTACCTGCAGCAGCAGCCAGCACAGGACGCTGGCCAGCAAGCTGCACCTGTGCACATCCAGACGGAGGAAGATCTGCAGCTTCCTCCACAGCAGCAGCAGCAAGTAGATGCAGGCATCACCCAGCAGCAGCAGCAGCAGCAGCAGAATGATCAGCCTCCTACACCTGGCAAGCAGGGCATTGTTGGGAGGTTGTCCAGTCAGCGGCTGCCGCTCAGCAGCTTTGGCCGTAGTAAGGCAATTAAAGCCAGCAGCAGCACATATGAGGATAGCAAACGCAGAACAGGTGCATCAGGTGTTGAGTCAGAGCTGCCACAAGACGCAGAGTGTGTGCACCAGCTGGTCAAAGTGCAGCTGCAGGTGGTGACTCCGGTAGGTGAGGCAGCACCTGCTGGGATGGCTCAGCACCAGCTAGTGCAGCTGCTGCTACAGGTGCAGACACCTGGGGAGAGCCAGCCAGCAACACCCAGCAAGGCGAGTGCTGGCAGTAGCAGCAGCAGCAGCAGTAAGCTGCTGGGTGCTGGTGCAGACGCCGTGAAAGGGCTGCTACAAGGCCTGCAGCATTCTGCGGCAGCAGGGCTGCATCAGTCAGCAGCAGCTGGTCAGGAGCTGACAGGTGCAGTGGCAGCAGCTGGGGAGGCAGTAATGGGTGCGATGATTACGCAGCCTTTCGCTGCTGTGAAGGGCTTTGCTGCACGTGCAGGAGGCAGCAGACAAGGTCCACCCGCGGGACCGCGAGACAGCAGCAGCAATGCGGCAACAGCACAGCAGGGAGGGAATCCAGAAGGGAGTTCTGGCAGGAGGCTTGCTAACTTGTTCAGCAAGAAGCATAGCTCAGCAGCAGCAGCAGCAGCAGGTACAGAGGATACTGACAAGCAGGATTCGGCAGCAGCATCAGCAGCGGCTGATACGGAGGACGTACCAAGAGGTGACGAGCAACTCCTGCATGTGCAGCTGCTTACTTCCCCAGACTCCAGCAGCAGTTGCCCAGTTCAGCTTGTGATCACACCCATAGGCGCTGCAGCAGCAGGAGCAGCACCCGTCAGCAGAGCCACCAGTACTTCACCTCCCAGCTGGCACAGCAGCAAGGGATTGTTAGGAAAGTTCAAACGCGGCAGCAGCAAGGATTGTGTGGGTAGGCAGCAGCAGGGCACCGTCAGCGCCCCTGTCACAGCAGCAGCAGCTGAAACACCGGGTGCTGAGGAGGTGGCTAGTGGGGCAGATGATGTGTTAGAGGGTGACATGTGGTCTGTTATGACACGCCTCAAGCAGGGCGGCGGCGGGAAAGCAGCAAAGCATGGAGCTGCTTCCCCGACTGTAGCAGCAGCAGAGGCAGCAGCAGCAGCAGCACAGCAACAGCAGCAAGAGGGCTTGCAGCTACTGCAGCAGCTGCTAGACACATGTGCGCAAGTTCAGGTTGCTGCTGCTGCCAGCAAGGGCGCGTTAGGGGACGAATGCGAGCCGCTGCTG
The DNA here is from genome assembly GCA_902809745.2 of Tetradesmus lagerheimii. NCBI lineage: Eukaryota > Viridiplantae > Chlorophyta > Chlorophyceae > Sphaeropleales > Scenedesmaceae > Tetradesmus > Tetradesmus lagerheimii. The sequence goes on along the minus strand of CADDIJ020001045.1, from coordinate 5,338 downwards.
CTGCTGGTAGTGCTGATTCAGCAAGCTCTCAATCATGGCCTGCGTAACACGACGCAGGCTGCAGCCGCAGCAGCAGCAGCAGCAAGAGATGAAGACGGCAGTGCTGGCAGCAAGGCTGCTGCTGCTGCCAGGGATGTGCTAGGCGGGTGGCTGCCAAGGCAGGATGTTACTGCCTTTGGGGTAAGTTGCTTGTTAGTTGGCGAACATGGATGGAAGGATGCAATAGACAAGAGTGCAGGACACCTAGCCAGGCATGTCAGCACCAGCACCATCAGCTCCTGGCGTATCGCCAATTCAAAGCTGCAATGCAGGCGACAGCAGAGCGCATGCACTGCTGCATCTTTTGTGCAGAGCCTGCCGCCAAGTGTACGCACCGGCCATACATCAGTCCACCAACACCAACAACAGCGCATGTTGGTGTTTTGAATTCACTTGTTTTGCTGCACTATGCAGGTCCTGCAAGCACTGCAGCATGGCAGCAAGCAGCACCCGCGTCTCATGCTCGGTGCTGACGGCATCGCTCGCATGAAAGCAGCACGGTCAAGCCCATCATCAGTCAAACTAGACATGTGGGTGCGTGCAAGCCTGAATGAGCAGCTCATAGGTGTGCGGCTGTCATCCCTAGCTGCAAACCCTGAAGCGTTATGGGTTTGGTATGCAGCTGAGGCGCTGCTTTTGCAGCAGGAGGCTCTGCAGCTGCTGCTGCAGAAGCTTCGGCAGCTTAGCGAGTATAGGTTTGCACTGCTGGTGGATTCAACAGCAGCAGTAGGTGCAGCAGTAGCTGTAGGAGGGTCTGGTGGTGACAGTGGCAGGGGCAGCGCAAGGGAGAGTAGCAGCAGCTCTAGCAGTAGCAAGGCAGGCAGCGGTTTAGCAGGCATCCCAGACCCTAGGAAGCTCTTGGGAGGGTTTAGCAACACAGTCAGCAGCTTAGGGTTTGGGGCTCTGCCAGGGTTTGGTGGCGGTCACGGCGGCAGCACGCAGGCAGCAGCAGCCACTGGTGGAGCAGGTAGTGATGCAGCAGCACCAGCAGACCCTGCTGGAATGAACAATAACAACCCCCACGGTGGCAGCATCCCTACCTTCCTATGGTCAGCTCTAGGGGGTGGCACCGCAACAGATGCAACAGCAGGTAACAGTGCTGCAGCTGCAGCCGCTGCAAATGGTGCTGGTGCAGCTGCTGGTGGCAGTGGCGGCAGCGCAGGTTTCTTCAGTAGAAGGCGACGAGTGCCGCACATACAGGAGGTGCGCGTCCCACCCCCTGATAGTGCTGTTGTGCTGTCTACGGAAGGCAGCTGTGCATTGTCGCCTGTCTCTGCAGCAGGTGATGCTGCATATGCTGAGTGGTGGAGCCCAAATGGCAGTTGGGAGGATGGCTTAGCTGGCGCTGCAGGTGGCGGCGGTTCTAGGAGCTCCTCAGCCAGCGGTTTAGCGGCACTGGGTGAGGTTTTGCGGTCAGATAGTGGGGAGGTGGGTAATCTGGCAGCAGCAGCAGCAAGTGAGCAGCAGCAGCGATTGCTGCGGCGGCCAGGGAGCAGGGGCCGGCTGGGCAGCAGCAGCGAAAGTGGCATGGCAGCAGCAGCAGGAGTTACGTCGCCTACTGGTGCACAGAGTGAGGCAGCTCTGAAGATTGAGCAGGAGCTTGCAGCTGCTATGACTGCCCTAGTAGGCAACACCCTAACTTTACGCAGGTCGGGCAGTGGCAGCGGTGACAGGGCCAGCAGCGGCAGCGGCAGCAGTAGCGTGCAGCTAGGTGGGCAGCAACAGGGGCTGCACCGCTCTAGTAGTGCAGGTTGGGAGGCGGCAGTAGCACGAGCCAGGAGTGCTAGGTCGCCTCGTCGTGACGATCTGTGGCTGGGTTTAGGTGTCATGGGCAGTGTTTATCACCCTGGTGGTTCAGTGCTGCACAGGCGCAGCCGGTCACCTGATGCATCTGGTGCTGCGTCGCAGTTGCCAGGGGGAGGTGGTAGTGGTCGTGGCAGCAGGCCTGGCCATCGGCCCAAGAGAAGCAGCAGCTTGAATGACCTGCCTGAGCTGCAGGCACTGCTACAGGCCGGGGATATGCATCGCAGAGGTGTTTAAACATTGTTAGTTGTAAGTTGTCTAGCAGCAGGCTCAATAGCACCCGTGTCTGGCATGTCTGCATCCTTCTGTCGATGCCCCAGGACAAAAAAGTCGACGCCAAGGCTTGGCACTGCCAGTACTTTGTAACATGTTACACAAATTGTTCTTGTTGTATGGTTGACGAAGGCAGCAGCAAGCAGCTCAAGCTCATAGTTTGCAATGCGGCTGTGACCAACCGGGCATTCAATGCTGCTGCAGCAGCTGTGCACGCAGTGACCGCATGTCGGACATGCGGTGAAAAACTAGAGATGCATTGAATGCAGTGAAAACTTAGCAGCACACTGGATCTAGCAGTCACGGTATATCAAAGTCCAGGCTGCTGCAATCGAGTCAAAATGCATGGTACTACCTGTAGTACAAGGAGATGCACTACTGCTGTAAAACTTGACACGTCCCGCATGCTGCCATGTGCACTGGCGAAAAGACCCTGTGTATTGAGCAATGTCAGCTGATGAGTGCAGCCACCTGGTGAAGCCATCAGCAACACAATGCAGGTGTGCAGCCGCTGCGGTGCTTCTTCATTTGCAGTGTAGGTCCTGGAGGTGCAGCAGGCTGGGTGAGGTTGCTGCAGCCGCTGTGAAGTTCACCCTAAGCAACAGCAAGACACCGTTCAGTGACCACCAAGCAATAGCCTGGTAGGCCAAGCCACAACACCACCACTCGATATGATACGACAGGACACAGAGCTGCATCATATGATATGACAGGACACAGAGCTGCATCACGAGCCATGATGGTGCGTTGCGTCCTGTACTGCCAGTAGTCTTTTGAAAAGAAGTGAAGAGTATAAGACACGCTACAACACGCAGCCATGTCGTGACCGTTGAAGCAGCAGCCTGGACTCACGTACAACCATCCATCATGCAGAACATGATGGCATGCAACTGTCAAGTAGATTCCAAAAGCAATGGCTGCATTCAAGTCAGCGTATCATCCTGATCACATGATAAACCCCACAGGTACCTGCTGATTTGGTTCTGGAACAAGTACACAGTGATGCAAGCTTGCTGGTGTGTTCACAACACACGTGCACCCGCATGCAAGCTCTGCTGCAAACAACCACTGCATCCGACGCTTAACACACACCTAGCACCTTATGTGCGGCAGCTCAGGTTATCTGAAGCTGAATAGCGCTGCCACAACTGGTAGCACACCAGCAGCAAACGCCACAACACACACCAGCATCCCTGCGTTTTTCCACGAGCAGCGCCCACGCACATCCAGGTGCTGCAGTACATGCAGCGCTGGCAGCACCACACCTGCACTCCTGCCTGGGTGCCCTGCCCTCACCGGCACTAGCTGTGCTGCCAACTCAGGGTGCGCTAAGTGCAACACCTGCTGCAGCATACCAGGAGGCAGCTGCTTCAGCGAACGCACCAACTGTGCCATCCCATCATCTGCTGGCTCCTCCTCCCTGTCCACCTGGTAGATGTGGTAACTGCCGCTGTCAACATCACTATCTTCCTCATCTGCAGGCTCATCATCAGCAAACTCATCTCCGTGCTGTGCACCTGGTGCTGCTGCTGCTGCTGCTGCTGGACCTTGCCTGCCAGCGGCATGGACATGATCAATGGCTATGAGGTAGGTGCGGGGATCCTGTGGCACCTGCTGCTCTGCCTGCTGTAGGGCACGGACGCCTGCAGCTTGGACATCTGGGTCAAGGTCTTGAAACACGCCTGGAATGCAGCAGATGTACAATACACATCAAGCAGCAGGAGCAGCTCACTGCTTCCGCTCCTCACGCTTGGTGCCCCTCAGCTCCCTCCAGCTCCCTTAACCTGGCAAAGTACCAACCTGCAGCCTGCCTATATCGATGCAAGCAAAAGTACACTGTGCTGGATACCAGTTTGCTATTCGAACACTTGAAGCTACAGATCAGGGTTACCTGGGCTGTTCTGCTGCATGGCAACCAGCCTGAAGTCCCAGGCATTGACGCCATGAAGCTCAATCACCACACGCTCTGCCAGAAGACTAGGCATCAAGCGGTTGCGCCAGTTTTCAGGCAGACGGAGCGACTGCGGCCCTCTACGGTCATATCTCAAAGCAGGTTGGCCGCCCTCAGCACTGAAACGCACACGGCAGTTGCCAGGAATCGGAAGAGCAAACATCGCATGGAACGATTTCTGACCAACACTTGATGGTTACAAAAACAATGTCTGCACGCCACACGTGTGGCTCATGAATGCACGACTCGGCATGTGCGCACAGGTACAGTCCGTTCCAACGTTGCCTCATCTGCCGTCATAGGGCCCATTGGCATTCTCGGCACTCTGTACCGTGGACGCCACGCCACCTTCGTGCATTCTGCCTTGTGTGGTGGCTGTCGTTGTGCAAGCTTTCTCATCACAATCTACACGCAAGCTTTCTTATCACAAGCAATATGAATCCTCACGCAGGTGTCTACACGCCAGTACAGTTGGCAACTTTCACATTGTTGCTCAAGAAACCAAGGTATCATCCAACAGGCTACACGGACAAGACTCCGTTGCTGGCACTTCGAGTTCCCATATGGGCCCATATGGGCTGTTCCACATATTGGGGCGCCAAGCAGCTGTGCCTGCTGCTCGAGTCCGGCCGGTTTGTATCCTGGGCAGAGATCACGGACGTGAACAATTGGCTTAGGTACGGGCAGCATCTGGAGGCATTCAGCGGGGCCCCGCATCATTTTTTTTAGTATGACCGGTGCCACCCTGATCGAGCGTGGCAACCCTGCAGCTGGCATTGCCGACCCATGGCCACGCTACCGGGCAGCAGGGCATGCGCTGGCGGCAGGTGAGGGCCTTCCGCGCACCTGCCTTGAACAGCATTCGACGTTCGGTTTGTGCTGCAGCAAGCCAATCACCCCGTGCCCAAAATCAGCATTGATATCGTATCACTGACTATGCCACCAGCGTTCTAAAGTGCCTTATAGATGCAAGTTTAGGCTACACCCAGTCATCTACAGGGCACCTGCTGAGGACAAGGGCGATCCTTCTGTGTGCCACATATTGGCAGCTTTGACAATGCCACTATGGTCACCAGGAAGTCCAGTCGCAGGTCCAGGCACGCTCAGGCACGTCCAGTTGCCACACATTGCGTCCAGTTGGCTGTTTGCGAGTCCAGGTGCACGTCCTGGCACCATGCAACTTGACATGTGCTGCTGCTGCAACGTTGACTCCTGAACTAAGGCGTCACCGCCGCGTCGAACGCATCGCATGGGTGTTTTCTGCTATTTACC